>OOFC01032114.1:0-10495 GCA_900323345.1 Pseudochromis fuscus | reverse complement strand
TCAAAAAAACAACAATTCATGTTAATGCATTTCAATCATGAAATCCTCAGTCAATAAATATTTTCAACAAGTCGTTCTGATGTCGTTAGCTTCACTTCATCATCAAGTAGATATTAGGCTTCAAGAAGAGGAAGATTTAGGGGCGTGGTTAGTTTGACTGACAGCTCTGATCTCCAATCAGACAAGACCTAAACGCAAGTCTCATAAGCGCTGTTCACACTGAGCTGCTTCCATCTATATCATAAACTTGTTATGCAACAACAGTGCGGTCCGGATGTTGCCGTGGTGACGTGAACATGAAGGGTTCAAGGGTCAGATCTGTCTCCTCAGTCCTCCAATCAGAAACCAACAGGTGACATCACGCTAGTTTTTCTATATACAGTCTATGATTTTACCTCATATTCGAATGCGTTTTATTTTCAGTGTTATTGTTTCTGTGTACAGCACTTTGATTTACTCTCTGTATAAATAAACCTGTCTTGCCCTAGTTTCTCCAAAGTGTGCTGGCTTTAGCGGTCACTGCAGTCACCAGATTTTGCCTAAAAATACGAATATAACAAAAAAAAAAGGATGTGAATTTAAATGTCAAATAAAAAATAAATTAGTATTATTAATTATGGAAAATATGTAGACTGTTTTCTGGTATTATTTGTGTTTTAATGTCCCTTTGCTGTAAAAATCTGTTTGCAGTATTTCCTCCCTCTCCAGTGTATAGTTTCTTTGTATTTCTATTTCTTTGAAGTATAGTCGCTATAACGTGTCCTGGTTTCTCTTTGGAGTTAATGTTTGTCATTTTATGAAAGGCAAACATTACTGGAAGCAGCAATATTGTTGCTCGAGCTCGTTTTTATGACAGTAATAGTAAACTTTTAATTGTCTGTAGCATGCTTGCTGTCAAATCATTTCCCAGCAGCGTGGTTGGAACCTGTTTTTTTTAGTACGACTGGGCAGCAACACTAATAACTCGGCTTTCTAATATAGCATTGTGTTTCAGATTTGAAGTGTAAATCAGCGAGTGAAAAACAAACATACAGTAAACAAGTTAAACAGGTCTACAGACGATGATTGAAATTTTTCCTCAAATCTAAAACTGTGTCAGCCAGTGTTTCCTGAGCTGCTCGCCAACTTGCTGATTGTTATTCTGATACTCAAAAAACAAAAATGCAATTGCTGACATAAAGCAGATGTTCCTGTGTGTAAAGATAATGACGGCGTGTCTACCTGCTGCAGCAGAGAGGGGGAAATGCATGGAAATTGGAGGTTGTTGTGACAAATCAACATCAGTGGCATTGTTCATCTTATGCCTTTTTAGACAGCTGTGCCAATGACAGCAGCACGTGATAGAAATTATTTATATTAATTATTTACACTTGTGTAGAGTCTATGTTTGCTGCTATTACATGTATTTTTTCTATGCTGTATTTTCAGGCTGTTTAATATCTCCTCGCTCAGCCCTGTGATGATCGGCTAAAACCATCATCTTATACTTCTGGACGTGGCGTTTGCATATTGTAATTATACCCTGAATAGATCCTTATTAGACAGCAAATTAATGTCAGATCACTGGAAGGTCAAATCTGTTATACATTTTCTATTAAGCTATGCTAATAGTAGCTAGTTGTGCCACTTCATCATTAGTCAACTGTATGATCGTCTGACTACATTTAACTCAACGTAAATATAACTAGTTACCTTGACAAGATAACCACATGCAAATATAAACTGATCTTTAAAAATTCATGTCACAGTTGGAGAAAATACAGAAAAAAAAAAGACACTCGAGTTGATGTAGTCTATGCATATTTTATCGGACAGGTTCTTAAATGATTCATTACGCAAAATCTAATGGGCTCGGAAAATTGTAACGTTCTCGTGGGCGCCTTTTAGGATCCCAGATTCAACCCGACATCTCTGCACAACACGACATTTTATAGTGTACTCCTTCTGTCTTTTTAAACTCGGGGTGACGACTGTAATCAAAAGACAGGACTGCACATTTTAAAATGTACATAGAGTTTTACAGATTGATTGATAATTATAATATCCATTCCTACAACTCCATCACCACTTTTAATAAAAACTAAATGGATCAGTTTCCTTTTAATTAGCAACAAGAAATTGACATTTCAGTGACATTTTGTTTATTTTACATCTCCTGTCGTCTTCCAGGTGGAAGCAGATATCGACTTGAAGTCTGTCATCCTGAGATAACAATTTAACAACTTTATTATGAAATATAAAATGCAAATTTCTCAGGGTATAAAGAGGATACTTTTTAATTGATTTTCCTCAGGCCCTTGAGAGAAAGTCCAGGTGGTAGTTAAAATAGTCCTATAAAAAAAACCAGCTGTGATTATTTTTAGGATCAGGAGTTAATGGTTTAATTTCTTGAAGGTTAGGGTTAGTTTCTGTGATAATTATCCTGCGATATTTGATCGACAAACATGATTATAAACCATCAAATTTCACAAAGAGTGAAAAATCTGAATAAAGTAAAGCAAGACTCGTTTTGTACGGAAGCCCTAAAAGGACGTGGTTAACTATATTTTTATTTTCTCAGTTTTCCCGTGATAATGAGATAATTTCAGTGGTTATCATGAGTTATTTTTCTCGTTATCTCGAGAAAACAAGATAATTTTCTGGTGATGTAGAAATCAAAACCAAAAGCAAACTTTATTTTCTCGTTGTCTCGAGAAATCGAAGTTTGTTTTCCCGAGATAACGAGAAAAATAACTCAAGATCTCGAGAAAACCACTGTAATTATCTCGTTATCACGGGAAAACGGAGAAAATAAAAATATCGTTAACCACGTCCTTTTCGGGCTTCCGTAGTTTTGCCGCGACTATCAAAAATCTGCAGATTGGAGAACAGGCATGTGCACATATAATTGTTACATTGTCCACATGCTGCCAGTAAACAAAGTATTAAATGCAGTGCTCAGGACATCAAAGTAGTCAGATGTTGTTTTAGGAATATTTGTTTGTCAAAATTATGCAGATTCATCACCACAGAAGCTGATCTCCACTTACTCCTGAAACAGAAACTTGTAATAATTGAATTGCATCATTGTATTAGAATAGTATTTGTCTATTTTCCCGCACGCTTTCTGTCTGTCTTTTGAAATAGATGAAATGCCGCTCAGTATAAAAACCAGTCAACAGTTTCCTTGAATGTGATTGTGTTCTTGGAGATTTATGACTCCCACTGTCCCCTTGAAGTCTGTATAATAGTAATTGTGAGCAGATTTGCATGTCATCAGCATGTCACTTCCCCAGGAATAATCTCCTGTATGCCCGCTGTGATCTGGGAGAGACTGACAGTTACAGCAACACTCTTCATTATTCACCCCACACATAGCAGTCGCATGTTTATCTTTGTATTTGCACACTCCTAAAACCATGCAACAGTCGGACTGACACGAGGCGACAGCTGAACACAAGTTCCTCGTGTACTGGAGGGTGTGAATGGCTCACAATCTGACAGGAATATGTTTGGGATGTGATGCGCTGCGAAGCCTGTGACGAGCGTGTTCTCCCGTCAGCAACTCAAATTCACAGAGGAACATGTTTGGATTTCAAAATAAATCTTATTTAGCTCCTTAAAAACAATTATGTGCAAGGTGCTGAAGTCCTGGTTTGACAGGGAAATAATGCAGGAAGAATAATCCTCTCACTTTATGTACATGAAAGAAGACACACCGAACACTGTGACACTTATGTAACTTATTTCTTTAAATAATGACCAGCAGTGCTGCAAGTATCGACTGATAATCGTCGACTATTGAAATGATTGGTCGTATGATCGGATCAGAGTTGCATAATCATTAAATCAGCTTTTAAATTTGGTGTGAGGTTATTTAAATGATGTGCTGATTTCTAATTAAGACAAGAAAGATGGATACTTCATTCATAAATACATCTTTTAATCAACATATCAGCTGCTACTCACACACAAAGGAAATCACCAGGTTGTTTACTTCCTGCACTGAGCAATGTGCAAATCTCAGCAAAGACAGGAAGTAAGGGAGACGCCTCACTGTGTTAGTCGATGTTTAAATTTATTGAGAACTATTTTTTATTATTGATTTTTGTCGACAACGAACGACTGCAGAAGGTAACAGTCTGTACTGAGGTAGTATTAGAGGCAGGACTTTATTTGTAATTTCCTCTGGTTAATAACTTAATGCAATATAATTAATCTTGAAGTGGGAAAGAGTGTGTTACGTGTTTTGTTTTTTTTTTTCTTCCCTTTCCTTTATTTGTTCCTATCAACAAAATACCCCACCATTATGGAGACCTGGCTTTATTTCTTTCTGTATTTGTGTATTTAGGATCCACATTAGATATCACCTCAGTAACCACTCCTCTTCCTGGGACCAAATACAAAACATCAATTTCAAACCTTACAATGTACAGCATCCTGTATATATGTAGTGTAGCACATCTATGTTGTAATATTGGAGCTGCACGTCTTCCCCATCTGCTCAGTACACACACATATATATGTACCGAGCAGATGGGGAACGATGACATAAATTGCAGAGTCGTCTATAAGTACTTTTATGTGCCTGCTCGAGCTGTTATGTGTAATGTGTGTTAGCAGCATGTCGGCCGACGAGGCTTTTTATCTCTGAATGTGGAGTTCATGGGTAATTCCACTGAGCCATCTTCTTCATGCACCTCTTTCATGGCAACTTATTTGTTCTTTGAAATGTTCAGTGTGAGTGTTCGACAGTGTGTGAGAGATGTAAGTCTGATCTTAACATCCATTCAACAACCATATGAGCAGTGTATGAATCCACTAAAAGACTCAAGTTCTCCAAGATGAGTGGCACAACCTACCTGCTGAGTACAAAGTGAGACCGAGAGTCTTATTTTAAAGGTTAATGGTGTTTGTTCTGTTCACTGCACTTTCAGGAAGTCTTAAAAGCATTCCTATTTTATTTTTAGTATTTTTCCCCAGTTGCATATTATTTCATTGTGCAAGAACAAACCAGCAAAACAATTTATTTTCCTGGTAAAACTTTTTAAAGCGATTTTCAGAGAAGCTCTTATTTCATTCACAGTAATTACAGGAGCTGATCAGGTCAGACTATTGTCAGGGACTTTTTCATGGCCTCTCACAACTCAGCCTCCAGTTTCCCCAACAGTCAAGCAGCGATTAATGACGCAGCAAAGCAAAGGCCGCTCCGCCGAAACAACATGAGGTACATCACCGACTGTGCATTTAATCATTCTGCTGCAGAATGAATTAAACTTCATATCGTCTCAATCTCGTCTGAGCACTCGAAAAAGACAAGCACTGTCATTTGCTCGGGCTGCTTACATAACATAAAACAAGAATCTCAAAGTTAAAACTAAACAGCTGAGCAATTCCTAACCTAATCAACAAAGCAAATTTATCTTAGTCCGATCTAAGTCCATTATCAGCATGAAGCTAACAACAGCTGCTCTGTTGTAATGGAAATCTTAATTACACACATTAATTATGCTGGGATGGATGCAAGAGAAATGATATATAAGCCATTATCATCAAAATCAATTGAACCGTGCAGACATAATGGACCCCTGCACTACATGCAGATGATTGGAAATGTGCTAAACTTGAGAATTTGTTTTACACAGACTCCCGCCGAGCAGACAAAAGCTCTTCTGAAGACTGGAGCCCGAGCTTTGTTTCTATCAGTCTTCACCTTCGCCCATGATGGGATTTTTATCTTGAGGCCTGAGGGAGGGATCTGTTTGAATAGAATCTGGACAGGCCCTGAGATAGCCTGCTATTACCACCGCACAGCACCACAACAACCATCAATCTCCGCAAGTTTCACTGTTTACACGCAGGACGGCAAAACAGTCATGAGTCATTGGTGCTTAGGATGCAGTTAGACAGAAAAATAGGGTTGGCCCACCTCCTCTTCCCATCGCCCCGGACACTCCTAATCAAGCTCCGGGGCGGATGTACTGTCAGCTGAAGGGAGTATCTCGCAGAACATTGTGAAGAACAGCTGATATCCAACCAGTTATTACACCCAACACTGTTCCCCCTGATTGCAATCACATGTCCTGGCTTTGTCTCCCACGAGCTGCAAGCCTCAGAGATCTTTGTGATTTCTCGTGCTGCTTCTTTACAAACTGTCAGATGCACCTAGCTCGTCTGATTCCCCCCTCTCTGGCGCCGCTGCCGCCATCCCAATTCATTTCCCGTAACAGCAGAAGATTGCTGGGTTTCTACAATGTGACCCTGATGAGATGGGTTAGTGGTTGTGCACCTTCAGGGAGTAATTTATTTTTTTCTTTCCCAGGTTCAGAATTGTACACTTGAAAATACGACCCCACACATGAAATCCCAAGTTCATATGTGGAATAATTTTCCTGGCGTGTGCTGAAGCCATTGATTATCTATAGAAAAAATCATGTTTGAGAGTATTTTTTGAAAGAATAGACATAATTGAAGAATCTGATGAAAACAGATGTCTTCCTGGCTCTCAGACGCTCATACAAGAACACAGACAACACGATGCTGTAGCTCACTGAGCGGCGGATTAGCATTACTTCACAATAAAGAAAGGAACATGTTGCCAGGATTTTAATTAATTTCGTTTACTTATGTTGGAAGTGCTGCGCCGGTTTTGTTGGCAACTCACGATACAATAATCATATCACAAATCTGAGAACGCAAGCAGAAACAAAGCTGTGCTGGAGATGAGACGCTGGCGAAACGCCATCGGAGCACAGACACCTAGCTTACATCAAATCAAAACAAAGACACAAGTTTAGGGCCAATCAGCTTGTTTCAGCTAACTCCTGCCACCTGACTTTCCTAAATGTCGTAAACAAGGCAAAACTAAATTAATCCAATGATAAAATCAAACAGCTCAGGTTTCAGATCCAAACTGGGACCAGTTTACACAGTATAGTTCAACTGGTTTGTTTACAACTTGTCTGATCCTGTCATCACACATTAGTCCACATTACAGAAACAGAATGTGTCTTAGAGTGTAATCAGGTACAAATAAAGAGACACAAATATTATAAAATACCCATAAAATCAGAATCAGCCAGTGGTGGACAAAGTACTTAACCTCAGCACCTGAGTCAAAGTACTGATACTCATGGTCAAATCTTACTCAGGGCGGCTACACAGGCTGTGGCTCGGGTGGTGGAGTGGGTCACCTGTGAATCGTAAGGTTGTGGGTTTGATCCCCGGCTGCTCCTTTCCACATGTTGAGGTGTCCTTTGGCAAGACACTGCCAGCGCCTTGCATGGCAGCTCAGTAGCCATTGATGTGTGAGTGTGTGTGAATGAGTTGCCTTGTAAAGCGCTTTGGGACCTAGCTAAGGCGACCTAGCTGAAAGCGCTATATAAATGTACTCCATTTACCATTTACTCAACTACAAATAAAAGATACTTAGTCAAAATGTTACTCAAGTTAAAGTACTTCAAAAATACTTAAGTATTCAAAAGTACCAAGTAAAAGGACATTTTCTAATATCAGTACATTGCTGTATTGTTCTCAGTGCCCGAGTCAATCCCCGACTAACGTCTGCTTCCTGTTAATGTGGTATTTTAATCTGAAAGGGCTTCGATGAAAAGAAAACTCCTTCCTGCAGAATGTGCATAATACTTTGTTGGTTGACTGTTCGGTCTTGCTTTTTTGTTTTCAAATTTCGCATCAAGAGGATAACATGCTAACATGCTATGTAGCGTTTTAAAGAAACGTAAACCGACCAAACCGTGCATATTTGCCTTTGAAATGTAGCAGAGTGAAAGTAAAAGTTTAGAAAAAAAACAAATACTCAAGTAAAGTACAGATACTCAAAAAATGTACTTAAGTACAGTACTCAAGTAAATGTACTCTGTTACTGTCCACCACTGGAATCCGCTTCATTCGTCTGGTATATTTGCAACATCAAAGGAATTCGAGTCACGTTTTACATTGTTCTCGAAGAACTAACAATACAAAGTGTAGGACTGTATGTACATGAGGTACATGAATGACAGTGCAATGAAAAATAAATACAGTTATTACGAATAAAAACAGGGTTACTGACAATATACACAGGAGTAGGTGGACAAGTGTTCATCTGTGTGACAGCCTGTAGAAAGAAACTGACTTTGTGTCTGGATGTATAGACGAGCCGGGCTCTGCAGCAGCTCTCAGAGGGGAGGAGTCGGAGGAGCCCTCCTGGATATGTACATGTCCTGGACAGTGTTCATTTCATTGACGAAGACCATGATGAAAAATATTTGTCAACCAACCTTTTCCAGGGTGAATAACTGAATAAAAATGAAATAAAAACATGATGACGAAGAGTGTGGCGAAATATAACTGACACTTTAGTCAACGAATAAAAATGTGAGGAAGAGAAAATCCACGATGCATCCCTCCTTAACATTTTCATCTGGTTTAGTTTGTATGTAGTTCCTGGTCCTGGATGGAGGGCAGCTCGGCCCCAGTGATCCCCTCTGCAGGCCGAACCAACCCGAAGGTGCAGAGAACAGACTGGATTATTGCTGTGTAGAATTGTATGAGCACCTCCTTGGGCAGGTTGTGCTTTGTGAGTTGGCGCAGGAAGCACATCCTCTGCTGGGCCTTTTTGATGAGGTCCTGGGAGATTGTGGAAGCCGGAAAATTGAAGCTTTCCTCCACAGATGCAGCGCTGTTGAGTACGATGAGGGGGGGGCTCGTCTTGAAGTCCACTGTCATCTCCTCTGTTGAGCACAGACTGCAGGAAAAAAAGTTGATGCAGCCACCGGCTCTTGTGAAGTAAAACAAAAGTGCAGTACTCACAATGGCCACTTGAGGCTGGCTCCAAAAAACTCTGGGTCCAACTGACGTCAATTCAGAAGTTTCGATCATGAAATAGTCACTACAGTCTTTCTACAAGTCATTCTGCTGTTATTACCGTATTTTCCGGACTATAAGCAGCTACTTTTTTCAGACGCTTTGAACCCTGCAGCTTAAACACCGGTGTTTCTCATGTATCGGGGACACGAAGCTCGTTGGCTTTTTACAAGCTAGCAAGCTCCGTGCCGCTGATACATTTAGCCTCGACACATCAGACCCGGTCAGAGTGGACCACATGAAACAGTTTGAATAAATTCAACAGCGGCTTATAGACAGGTGCACCCAATAGTCCAGAAAATACGGTAGTTTAAGTCAAATCTTCTGCTCAGTAGCTGTGTTTCCATCACACTTGGAAATGCTCAAAATCTAAATAGAACTGGTAATAGAAACACCAGAATTTCTGAAAAACCCTCAAATATGTTTTTACGCTTTCATGTGGAGGTTTTTCAGACGTTTTGATATTGAAATGAATTACATAAGCGCAATGGAAACACTTTTTTCTGCAATCAAATGACCAGATTGTTTTAAATTGTCAATGCAACCGCCGTAGATACAATCGTAACTGTGCCAACACCTTTTGGGCGTCCATCTTCCTGCAGCGGAGTCTCGCGGGATGAGATTTTACGAGAGTCACGAAGCTCTTGCCCGAAACAACCTTGAGTGGAAACACGTTAAATGCGCAATTGCGCTTTTTTTGAAATATCGCTTTTATTTTGCAAAAAACTGGAAACACAGCTTTTGATCTGGTGGTCCATCTGAAAATCATTTCCTCACAAGAGGAAGATTTAGGAGGCGTGGTTAGTTTGATTGACAGCTCTACTCTCCATTGGTTCACAGGTGGTTTGGAGGCTCATACATCAGTAAACTACAGCCTCCTAACCAACAAAAAAGCCTCCAAAAAACCAACATGGTGACATTCAATGGCTTCAAAATACAACACCACAAACCAGCGGTTGATGTCACATTAGCTTCGTCCATCCTTTAGTTCGAAATTCAAGAGTCGATGCGTCGTATTATTGTTTTTGTTATTGGTAAAATCAAACACCAGCCGGGAAAAAGTCATCTGTGCTTGTAGTTCCCCACAGGAAGCGGTGGGGGCAGTATCACTCCCACTGTTTACGGTATTGACAGAAAGGGACAGGAAGAAGAAGGAGCGGAAGCACGACAGCGACAGGCAGCAGAACCAACCAATAAAGAGGGAAGATGCAAAACAGCACGGCTTTTTGATTTTTACTTTTTTTTTTTCAGAAGGCTAAATAGCACGTTGGTCCTCTCCATGGGAAATGTGAGTACACAAAAACCAAGACGGACAGTCGACCGACACAAAGTAGTCTTCACTGAAGCACTTCCTGTTTAAAATACCACATTAACGGGAAGCATATGTTAGTCGGGGATTCTGCTAGCACTTAAGCTAACCCGTTGCACAGCTTGCGACAAACTACACTCGTGCAAATTGTTATTGTTTGACAGCGCTATTTATTACTGCACCTTAACAAGCATTAGTTATCCAATTATTTGATTAATCGATGGAAAAATCTATAAATTATTTGATTACTAAAATAATCGTTAAACGCAGCCCTAATCGGCGGCATGAATCTCGTTGGCTTTTTACAAGCTAGTAAGCTCCGTGCCGCCTCGTCACATCAGA
>OOFC01032086.1:6286-25090 GCA_900323345.1 Pseudochromis fuscus | reverse complement strand
ATAAAAACCTTTTAAACAAAGGCCATTCAAAAAATGAAAACTATTTTTAGAGTTATTTACAAAACAAGAAAAGAAAAGATTATTTTAAACTTAGAAAGAAGAAGTAATAAATATTATTTTAGATAGATAGATAGATAGATAGATAGATAGATCCACCCACAGATAGATAGATAGATAGATAGATAGATAGATAGATAGATAGATAGACAGATCCACCCACAGATAGATAGATAGATTCATCCACAGATAGATAGATAGATAGATAGATAGATAGATAGATAGATCCACCCACAGACAGACGGATAGATAGATAGATAGATAGATAGATAGATAGATAGATAGATAGATAGATAGATAGATGGATGGATGGATGGATGGATAGACAGACAGACAGATAGATAGATAGACAGATCCATCCACAGATAGATAGATAGATAGATAGATAGATAGATAGATAGATCCACCCACAGATAGATAGATAGATTCATCCACAGATAGATAGATAGATAGATAGATAGATAGATAGATAGATAGATAGATCCACGGATAGAGAGATCCACAGATAGATAGATTCAAGTATTCAGCAGCTTACATGAAACATAAAAGCCAACACAAAAACCAGGTTAGTAAACATTAACATTAAGGGTTCGTATATAATCTGAAAGAAAACCTTTGCAAAGCACAAAGTGGGAATTAGACTTCAATATAAGATATTTACACATTTTCAGGGCATCTTGTTTTTAAAGTGATAAGTGACAGCAAGTAAAGTGACTTGACAGGTAGCAGGAAAAACCATATCAAACTACCTAAGGTGCATGACATTTAAGCATCACATTGGTCCTAATCCTTCTCTGGTAATTAAGAACCAAAGATCATTATTTCTAAATTATTGTTGGGAGAGTCTTTGTTCACACAACACAGAGAAAATTATATATACGTAACCTTAAACTGTTATTACACTGATGCCTCACAGTTATGCTAATTAACACATACATCATTAAAGCAGAACATTAAAACTTAGAAAGATAAAATGCAGGAGAAATGTCCCAATAGAAAAAACAAAAAACCCCAAATCTAATCTAGTTGTTTGTAGCAGAAAGCTGTTTGATATGCTGGTGTTGCTTAATTCCTCTCTGAGCCTTTTCATCAGAGTGTTACAAGTGTTTATTCCAACATGGTTTCTGTTTTCTTTCATTTTCCACACAGATGAACTCCTGCTACACGACGCTCGGCATTAAAGTGTACCTGGCTAATGTTCAAGGTAAAATCTTAAATGACCTAAGTGCATTCACACCGGCTGGCTCTCCTGAGCAGTTGGCATGGCAACACAGACCCAGTCATTCATACGACACAACACTGAGTGTATTAGGTCTGTGAAGGATGCTGGCAGAGTACAACTGCAAGTTAGACGTTACATGTGTGAATACTCCTCATGTTGTGTACATGATCCCCATTTGTACTGAGAAATGATCCACGGTAATTGTAAGTGACTGATTGTGTTAAAGCCTCAGATTTCCTCTCTTCTTCTTCTTCTGCTGTATAATATTGTTTCAGTAATACCACATGAAAGTTAGACAGAGTCATGGCATTGAGCTGTGTGCGAGTCCTTGTGTGATATTTGTTGTGGTGTCGCCTGCAGCCCAGGTGTGTGAGGAGCTGGAGGCTGGAGGAGCGTTTGATGACGGCAACATCGCCCACAGTCATCTCTTTGTTTCCGTCCACGACGCCGTTGTGTTTGCACGGCAGACCTCTGGAGAGAGGCGAGCCTCCTCAAAGGTGGGCCTCACTGCATGAAATATCCTTATCATACAAATCCCTTTCATAACATCACATAACAAACACGCGCTGTTTAAACGCTGTAAGGTCACAGATACAGGGAGGGATTAAGAAAAGGAGAACAAACGGCTTTATTTTAGAAACTACGAAATTCCTTTTTTTAGTGCAGCGTTTGTCACCTTATCTGGTTCAGAAAGGGTAAATAGAAATATTACACAGGGTTTCATGACACAGTAAATGCCACAACAAACAGAGTTGTAAGTTACACCAAGGTCATGCTGCATACTGTATGCTGTGTGTCTGATTAAGATTATTTATTATTATTATTATTATTTATTATTTCTGATTATTCATCCTCACTTGTGTCTCTGATTGGCTCGTAAGCACGAATCATCTTATAAGTAGGGGTGAGACTCGATTAAAATATGTAATGTAATTAATTAGAGGCTTTATGATTAATTAATCTTGATTAATCGCATTTAAATCACATAACAATATTTGCCCTAAAATGCAACATTTTTTAATTTAAATGGATTTATTAGACGACTGAATCAAATTATAGACACAGACATGAATATTGTAAACTCAGCTCTTTTAATGTCTGTAAAAATGCATTTATTTGCATTGCATTTCATTTGCATTGCATTTTGCACCCAATTCAAAACAATAGAAAAATAAATAGAAAATATACCTTGCCAAAACTGAACAGACAAAAAGTTAAATTGCCATTTTAAGTACTTTAAATACTTTATTCAGAACAATATTGACTTAAAAAGGTAAAAAACAACAACAACAATTCAACATGAAGTGCAATTTCTACTTCTTTCTTCTTCTGGTAAAACAACAGGAAACATAAATGGTCATGTGACAGGCTTGAATTGTGCTTTCATCTGATTCCTCTGTTTTGGTGGTCCTTAGCTGAGCTCTGGTGTGTGCATCAGTGAAATCGTGCACTGACAAAGGTTTGGCGTTGTTTGAAATGCCCACTGCAATTAAATGCATTAATTTATTTTGTAGTTAAGTACCATATTTTCCGGACTATTGAGCGCACCTGTCTATAAGCCGCTATTGAATTTATTTGAACAGTTTCATGTGGTCCACTCTGACCGGGTCTGATGTGACGAGGCTAAATGTATCGGCGGCACGGAGCTTGCTAGCTTGTAAAAAGCTAACAAGCTTTGTGCCGCCGATACACGAGACACACCGGTGTTTAAGTTCAAAGCGTCGGAAAAAGTAGCGGCTTATAGTCCAGAAAATACGGTAATGGTAGTTAATGCGTTAAAGTCCCACCTCTAGTTTTAAGACGTTTGACAGCACAGACAGATCCTTCAGTGGGATTTTGGTCATGTGTGCATCATCATTTTGAAACTGGGAAACAAAGCAGCTGATTGTTCAAAATGCTTTAAATTCCTGAGGTTTCTTTTTTTTTTGTTTGTTTTTTAGCATGACTTGCAAATATTTGAAAGTAACTGGTGATGTAACTCTCTAGGACTTCAAAGATCACTTGAGAGTTGAGAGCATATTGTGCGACCACTGTCTTTACTGCATGTTGTGTCAGCTTCAGTAGCGTCACATTGTGTACACGCCTGTTTGACTCATATGTGCACTGACTGTGTTTGGCTGCAGGCGCAGGGAGCAAAACCAGGACTTGCTTTTAACATTAATGAGGAGAAGGATCTGGAGCAGGTACACACCTGGTTGTCTATACAAGCTGATACAAAATGACAGTTTCACCTATTTTCTTTTATTCATCATAAAGACAGTACTCTGTGTCTAAGGCTAATTTTACTTTTGCAGGAAATGTTCTGACAGCAGCAGTGAAGTTGGCCAAAGAGGAACACACCGAGGACGCTAATAACAATCTTGAATGCTACTTTAATTTATGAAAATGTACACAGTCTGTGCTTTATCTCGCATCTTTTTTTGCTGACTACCAGCCGTCTAAATAAAATGTTAAAGTGTGTGCCTGTTTGCTTCACTGTCGGGGGGTGGCAGTGCGAGAGACCCCCTCAATAACAAGTAAGGGCTGAGGAGATAATGAGGGGAAGTCTGAGGCCCAGTTTGCCTACCTTTCAGAATAACTGTGGAGTGAACCTGCTGACTGAGCAGCCATACACAAGTGCTCCTGTAATTAACTTAGAGTGTGCACGGCCACAGCTGTGAGGTACAACCAGCTGAGCAGTCTGGCTAAGTCCCTGCGGAGACAAGAAAGGCTAAACCTAAATGAAAGGGAGATTGCATGGTATCAGCAGTTACACAGCTTTGTTGTCCTGTAAACTCTATCAGGAGCCACAGTTTTTATTATTTTCTATAAGGCAGAATCAAGCTTCAGCAGCCAGAACAATACAACCCTAATTGTTGCACCACAGTGTAAGGAAAAAAAATATGTGGGCCAACTAACTTGTGTTTGTGTAGCAGGTGCTTAAAGGCCTGTGGTGTGTCGTCTAGCAGCAGACTGTCAGCAGTGTTGGTATGCCTGTGATGCATGAATGGATTTATGAAGCTATTAAGAAATCATCCTAAGGTATTCTGGCACACATCTGCTCCTCTGCTCCCCTTCGTCTCTGCAGCAAATTGGCACCACAAGTGATTACAAGGTTTCTATGGCCATCAGCTTTAATTTGGAGCCCTGGGAAAGTCTCTCATCACTTAATGTGTGTGTGTGCGTCTGTGTGTGTGTGTGTTTGTGTTTCATTTCATCACCTGCAGCTTATCCTTCCCTTTCTTCTCTCCCTCATTGTTTTCAGACAGACTGCCTGGTCTTGATTTGATTAATTTGAATTTGAGAGACGCTCAGATTGAAAGAATTAGTCTGACCGTCGTTTGCCACATGACTTTGAGTCGTCATGACACTCTCTCTTACACATTTTGAATGTATTAGAAGAGACTGGGCTTTGTGCATTTGTGCAAAAACTGAGTAACACATTTTGAGTGTGTTGTTAACGCTACACTCTCACATGCACAGAAGAAAAATGATCAGGCTTTGGACCATGTACACTTCATTTTCCACATTCACTGCATTTTTTGTGCAGCTCTGCAGCAGCCAGCTGAGCCTCATCATGGATTGCGCAATGACTCGGCTAACTGTGCTGACCGTATTGCTATCTCTCTGTATGCTGCAATTAAAATGTTCAAACACTATTTCTATATGAACTAAATTTCCATAGTTTAGCTGATGTATATTATTTACAGTGTTTTTGTCAACTGTTTGTGTGTAATGTGTTTCTTGTGCTGAGCAATCATAAAACGGCTGCGCAGGTGACGCACGCAGTTCTCCTGCCTCACGGTAGGGGGCACCAGTGAGCACAGGGATCCTTCTTACGACTCTGCAGAATAAGTGACAGCAAGCTACGATCTACAGTTAGCATGTCAGGTGCAGCCATCCGTTTACGTTAGGTTAAGGTAAGACCATAACGTTTTTTAAATCAAATGTGCTTTTTATGTGTGTGTAAAGAAGTTGATTTGAGATTTAAACATCACCTAATAATTAACTGCTGTCAATTACGGAAGCCCTAAAAGGACGTGGTTAACTATATTTTTATTTTCTCCGTTCTTCCGTGATAACGAGACAATTTCATCGGTTTTCTCTAAAACAAAGTTCGTTTTTTCCCCCAAAGATTATAGAATAAATTATCGCGTTATCTCGAGAAAACGACCTTAGTTTTTTTTGTGATAACGAGATAATTTTCTGGCGACTGCACCACAGTGACGTCAAATGATCATAACCACGATGAGCAAATGCACAAACAGAAGTAAACATCACTGTGTGCCGCAAATAAAGACAGTAATCAGCCTTTTGTTTTGATTTCTAGATCGCCAGAAAATTATCTCGTTTTCTTGAGATAACGAGAAAAATAACACGAGAAAACCGCTGAAATGATCTTGTTATCACGGAGAAAATAAAAATATAGATAACCACGTCCTTTCAGGGCTTCCGTAGTCAATCAAACAGTGAAAAAGCTGCTTTGTAGGGTTCATATGTTTGTAAATGTGATTGTGATGAAGTTAGTGCCTCACCAGTCATGAACCTCACCGCAGGTCACCGACATGTAATGATGTAGTTACAAAAATACATGATTGAGCAACAAAGCTGGAGGTTTGGAGGAGTCCTCCTTCACCTCCTCTTGCCACGAGGAGTTACTGAAAGTCAACTGTAAACACACAAAGTCAGAAAACATGTTGATTGGAGGATAAATGCACATGCATGCAGGTGTATGTGTGGGAAACAGAGTGTTCAGAGCAGTCTGAAGCTTTTGACTCACAGGCGTTACGTCTACATACATGTGATATGAACATCCATCATTATGACATTTTATATGTAACAGAAAGTAGGGAAAAGTAGATTTAGAGCCTTCTGCATTGCCTTGCTCAGGGGCACTTCCCAGAGATTAAGGGATTTAAATATCTTGGCAGGCCTTTGCTAATGCTCGGTGTTTTTACCTCGCCCTGCTCTCATTACATTCATGGTCAGGATGTATTGCACTCTGTATTATGTTTTATTCATTTTTAATTCATCTAAATTTACTATAGGCTTTGGCCTATTCTTCTTTTTAATTTGACTCTCTTGATGTTATGCCATATAATTACCTCTTATCACCAAAGCTATAGGTAGAAAAAAAACCCTAACCTTTGTGGAGGTCAAATGATGATTACATTGAATCATGAAATACTTCCAGCTAAATCCGTTTTCAAATGAGATACTCTTATAATGAACTAGCTTCTCAATCCTGTAATTGCAAGTTCACATAAAAATTAATTTTACACCCTTTGCACATTCATTGACCATGATGGTTTAATTAACAAGGTCCCTTTTAGAAATTTGAGACCGAGAGATTTATGTATTAAATTTGTTTACACGCCCAGTGGTTTCATACTATTGAGACTAATTGCATGGTGTCAGAGGGTATCTCCTCACTGAGTCATGGGACCTTGTCATTTAGCGCTCGCCTGCTTTTATGAAGAGCCCTCCCTGAGAAAATATTTAGCTCTGACCTTTTGGAATCAGCATTTAAAATGGGAACACTTTATTAAAGAGCCAGGAAGCCAAATTTTATTAAAAGACTCTTCTGTGAACTGCTTGTAAGACATCTGAGGGAACGAGGATGACAGCGCAATAGCAAAACCACTTCTGCAAATTTAAATAATGGCTGTTTGACATTGATCAAGCGACAGCAGTTGGTGCTTTGCATATGCATTTACAGGCCTATGTTTGGGGATCTATTCTGCTTCATTAACAGACCAGTTTTCAGCCAGGGAATCATAAATCTTGATTGTCTAATGTCAGCAAATTGTCTTTGGACAGGGTTTGTTTACAGTGTTGCTCAGAGCAAATCTGACCACCGATAGCTGGTATTAATTAATGCTGCGTATTGTCTCATTCCAGTAGTTCAGCAGCAATTAAATGCACCAACAATGGAACATTCTCTCATGATTAATTAAAGCATAAAATTATTGAGTCTGTGTCTCTGACTGGAGGATGATTAATTATTTATAGTTGAATTAAGCCACAACCCCATGTCTGATGGAAAATACTGCTCAACCTGCTTGGCATTTCTGTTTTAGTAACTTGTAGATGTAATAAATTCTTTCATTACACGCGAGCATTATTGCATTAAAAGTCACCACAGTGTTAATTATTAAAAAAAAAAAATTGACCTTTATGAAATGATACAAACTACAAACAGCGAGTTTGAAGCTGAGGCTGCAGAAAGCCTCGGAGATGACAGCGCTGATGCAGAATTGATTTAAATTTCATAAAAAAGTATCATAAAAGCAAACCTGGAAGAAGAAGATAAAGCTGCAGAGAGATTAACAAATTTGACCTTCCTTCTAAACATACCATCAAGACTAAAATAGACTTGCGTCGTGTTGGGCAGGTATGCGAGTGGGGTGTTTTATCATCCCATCAACTCATTAAACAGAGCGGCAGGCACTGTTTGCGCTCCTGTCTTCTTATTAGATAAAAAACTGAATGATGACTATAGATAAATAGCTCCTCACTGAGCCGTTCAGTATCAGTTGGGAAATTAGACAAGACAATGCAAAACAACGCAGTGTGGTGCAATGTTAGGGGAACTCATTAGAAGACTACAGCATGGGAAGAAGCCACATGATGCTTTGCAACATGTCATCAGGGGTGTTGTGAGTGTTATTACACAATCATAATTTGATAGCTTGTGCACAGTTACTTCATTAATTTGGAGAACTGCATGATAAATGAACAGCCAATTGTCGAGCTCTCCATCTACAATGACAGACTGTAATATGGCTGTTAGTGTATGACTGTAACCTCATGCACTGCTGTTAGTAATGGTGTTTTTCTTGAAGTGATGAGAGCTTCTTGCACAGTAAAAGTAAGAAACTGCTTAAAAAAAGAAAAGGGTGCTGGCTTCAGGAGTGATTTTAAAATGTTGTTTTAAAAGGTCACTGAGTTCAACCAACCAGATGCTCTTAGATGTACTGAGAGCCAGGCTCAGAAATAAGGCTGCCCCCTAATCTGTGGAACACTTTAGGCTTTTATCTAAGATCTGCTCAGTCCTTAGAAACTTTCAAGTCGCTACTAAAGACCCACCTCCTCTTACTGGTGTTTGGCTCCAGTTGAGTTTTGGCGCATTTACGCTGGTACCTACTCGCTTTGCTTTGGTTTTGACGCATTTACCCTGGCAAAAAAGTACCTGGAACTTGGTACCTGGTACAACTTTTAGTACCTCCTCTCCTGCGGTTCCAAAAAAAGTACCCAGTCAGGGCGGAGCAGGTACTAAAATCTTATTGGTCGGAATCGCCACTGCGTTGTTGCGTCATCAGATTGCATGTAATCTGTCCCCGCCAACACGCCACTCTTAAATCTTTGGCAAACTGTGCAGACGTGTTTGAAATATCAACAAGAAGAGAAATGGCATCCTCGGCAATGTAAATACAACTGAGGGGGGCCGATCCCGAGCGATCTGAGGCAAAGTTAAGCGAGTAGGTACCAGTGTAAATGCGCCATTTGACAGGTCGACAACACTTTTTGTTGTGTTGTAGTTCTTACCTCCACCTGCTGTGTTTCCGTCCATCTGTGAGCAACATTACGAAAAAACTTACAAACACATCTCAATAAAATGTTTTTTGAGAGAATGGGGATTACCCCAGGAGCCAAAGGTAACATTTTGGTAAAGATCAATGGAGAATAATCCATATGTGTCGCTATCTGTCAGTCTGTCAGTCGTCATCTATACCTGCTTTCTCCACACTTGGGTCGCAGGGGTCAATGGTCAAGAGGCGGGGTACACCTGGACAGGTTGCCAGCCTATCGCAGGGCTAACACAAAGACAACCAACCATTCACACTCCCACTCACACCTGTGGTCAATTTCGACTAATCAGTTTGTCCCTATCTGTTATAATATGAAAGTAATCCAGCATCAGTACAGCTGGATTAAGCACTGGTGGAGGTTTGTGCTCTCTAGTAGTTTATTGTTTTCTTTTAATCTCCTTTGTCTATTTTATTTACAATGGTTATTGATGTATGTGTGGTATCGTATTTTACTTCTATTGTACTTTTAACTTATGTTGGTTTTAAATATGTTTTCTAAATAGGTGTGATCTTGATCTGTAAAACATCACATCAGCTACATGTCAGTTGCTAGCATGCTGTATCAAACTCTGGCCTGAACTTTCATGAACTTGTCTCAGCTGACCTTTGACTTTAGAGACAACAACATGAGTGTCTAAATGTGTCCGTCACACAGAGCGGCCCAGATCATTAACCGCACAAACACCCCCCCCGCTTCAGCTGCATAATATATCAGAATCATTAACACAAACATTAGCATTTCAGTGAGTTCTGCATGAAAGCGCCTCATGTAGTTCTCCATAAACACAATGTTTACAAGCTGAAAATAAAAGAAAAATATGGGGATGAGTGGGTTTGATTTTCAGGCCAGTTGTGCTTCAGAGGAGTTTGGTTAGCTCCCTCTCTCTCTGTCTAATGTCCCATGGGTAAATCTGTCTGTCTCTGGTGCAGGGAAAACACACCTGTCTGAAGCTCAGAGGAGAAATCTCCTGCTTTTATCTCAAATAGACAAGGCAAGCAGCCATTACTCAAAGCCTGTTACTTCTTTTGTTTACCTCTCTGTTAGGAGTAACCTTTCATCTGGGGAATATACTGGTGGTGATGGGTTTTTTTACACGTCTAAAATAGAGGTAAATTAAGTTCCTGCATTGGATACATGACACAGCCTATTGCGTGGACAGTGCATACTCATACTGATCAGACTTTAATGACTGGTTTCTATTTTCTAATCTGTGTTTAACTGCTGTAGATTTTAGTGAATGTGCTTTCTAGTAGAACCATCCAGACATGGCTTTTATTTTGAAAAAATCAAAACAAATATACGGGAATTGAAGGCAATCGAAGCTCCTTTTGTTGCCCAAAACATTGCAGCTTTGGTCATTTACTATGTTTAGGCGTAGGAGGCGTTTTCCCATTATTGTGACAACGGCACTGCTTGGTGATTGAGCGTGCCTGGCTGACTAAAAACATCTGTCTAACTGCACCACATTATGACTATCCACTCATCTCTCTCTTGCATTTTAATTGACTCCAAACTGCAGCTCTTCAACATGTAAATGCTTCTCCACAGCTGCTCTTAGACGTAAAGCAATAAAAACAATCCACCATATCACTATAAAACAATATATGACTATTCGAGTTATTTTCTACTATTACAGCACGCAGGCTTATTGCATCCCTTTAACGCTGCTCGTAAGCGGAGTTATTATGTGCAAAATCTCTCTACTGTAATTTAAATAGTCACATTGATCATCTGCTGTAATGACCGGCCACGGCCACAGGATGGCACTGTGGTTTTAGGTGTAAAGCCACGCAGCTGTTCTTGTCTGATCAGCACTAAAAACTTTGAAGAAGTCTCAGATTCCCCCAAGGAAGCCATGAAAGACAAAGTTGTGAAAGCTGAAGCCGAGGCGATTAAAAAAAGTATGACTTTAAAAGAGCTGGTGTTGTGATCTTGTTTCCTGTGATCCATATATATTGAGCAAAGGGAGAGTGATGGTTGAGTGGGGACTGCAGCACCTCAGTGGCCCAGCAGATGAATGAAGATGCAAATGGAGGGAGGGGGAAGTTAAAGCCTTTAGTGACACTAAGCACACCCCAGAGGCCGCGGTGCAGAACGCTCAGCCTCAGCACATCAAGGACGCGTCCCCTTGGCACGCGTTACATCCAGTCCGTCTACATTTTCATCCAGACAAACACTTGACTCCTTACGCTGAGCCGAGCCAATGACAAAAGACAGATGTGTCCTCCTCAGAGGATCCGGTTTGATAAGCCGCTGCTGCTCAAACTATTAAATAACCCAAATAAAACCGCAGGAATAAAGAAAACTCTCTACTTTACATGAGAATGGATCCGCCTGGAAACATGCGCCTGGCTCACGTTACCTTCACCTCGGCTGTAAATGTCAATTTCATGTCAGATCCTTTCTTTATTCATTCATCCCATCCATGATTGCTCCCCCCACTTTGCATGAGAATGGCTTGAAATGAACATCGGCCTATTCTTCACATTTCAGGAGGATGGCGTTGAAGACAATCGCATGATGAGACTCTGCTTTATAGAATATGAATCTGCACACCAGGCCCTATATTTCTATGCCTCAACAGACTCCAGAGTTATTTTTTTTTTCTTCTAGTTTTTATCACCCACTAAGAGAAGTTTCCTGGTGGGACCCTGGCTATGCTAAGGAGTGTCACAACCATGATGCAGGTCCCATGTGGCATGTTGTTTCGGTGAGTCACTCAGGCATACAGAACTCTGGCTTTCCTCTCCACTGGTTACAGAAATACGGGTGAGCCCACGGCAGGTGAACCTGTCATAGTCAGCACCTGCAGGATCCTAACAGCCAGCAGGGGAAAACTGAAGGACAGAGGAAGTTTTGTCGTGAAGAGTTCTGCTGTGCCACCTGGGAAGCTTCGCGATGAAGGTGAAACACAGTGTTGTCGAAAGACACCTGGCGAGAAAACTGTTACACTGTGTCGTACCTAATCCCAGTCAAGTATGAATTGATTTAAGCATTTGATTATCACTGCATTTCTAAAAGAAGAAAAACAAAGTATAAATGATACTATTATACAAAGAAAAAAATGCAGGGTTTAAAGATTATTTAGGTCACTGCTTCGGGAAATAAGTCAAAACTCAAATCCATGCCCTTTTGGTGTTTTAAAGCTTTGCTCATACAGTCCTGCTCAGCACTGTAATTTGTTTAAATGTTGATTTATGAACTAATAGTCTGTAATTGCCGCTTAGTGCCACTGTTAATCCAAGCTGTCTGCCTCCTGAAGCACATTAGTCCAGATTTGTATAATGAAGTAATTAGTTCAATTATGACGAAGAAAGTGGGGATAGTGCACGAAACCGAGAACAAGAAGCTAGAAAGTGCTCCGGTGCCACGAGCGTGTTTTCTGTCTTGTTTTATGAAACTACTTGTCTCAGCAGAGTTGGTGAAAATGACGCTGTTATGAGCAGATGATTTTCTTAATTAAAGTCTGCACTTGTCAACAAAGATAATTTGGGTTTTCTGATGTGGACGTTTTTCACTCTGGTTGGTTCGCTGTAGCATCTAAGGTATATCAAGCTAACAATCGTCCATACTTTACACCTTCAAAAAAAAACTCTCCCTCTGTGTTTTCTGTGTGGCTCCTGTCACCCGCCAGAAGCTGCCATCACAACCAAGAGTGCTCCATTGTCTGCTAGCATTGTCATTGTTATTAGTCTTTTGGATTGCCTGTGGAGGTATCGGCAGGCTCCGGGGAAGCAGGCGCCAGGCTGGATAATTAGTTGTTCTTCGATGCCAGACGGGCACATTGCCGTCACTTGGAGGGGAAATGGAAAGTGGCATCACTATCACAGTAACACCGGAACAACCTTTGGTGTGAGGGCCGGGATCCAGCGCATCTGTCACACTACTAGTCATCTACCCACTGGCAAGACAATAATGCTCACCGGTCTTGCAGTACACAGCATGGATAATCATTTTATCTGAGGCGACATTATTCTTGTCATATTTGTTATAATTAGCAGCGGTGTTGGTGGAATCGATGATGATCAATGTGGACACAGAAATTCAAAGATTGTAAAATCCGTTAATGAGACTTTCCTGAGCAACCAAGAATAAAAAGAGGGAAAAAGATTCAGTTTTCATGCCAAAAGCGAGATAACTTTATTATTGTGGCTTTCTAGATTTAATCTGAATCTGAACCTAAAGACTCTTTAGCTAAAATAACGTAGTAGCTGTAAAGTGATGAGGAGCAGGGACACGCCTACGATCAAAGTGCCTCCGAAGCCCAGCAGGATTCCCTTCAAGAACGGGAGAGCAACGTCCGACGGCCCCTTCTCGTACGGCGGCACAGGAGCCCTCACCACGACCAGATCCAAGTCACGCCATTTCACATCCCCTGCTAACACACACACAGCACAAAAAGGACAGACACACTTACCATCTCAAAGGACTACGGGAGCATTTTTGTCAAGTTTCAACTTGAACGAAGCGCCCGGGAGACTGAAACAATGGACAGGTGATAATTACATTTTTGAATTTCTAACTGTCCTGGGAAATATTCCCTGTATAGTGAGAGTGTTGATGTTGAGAGGTAATGAGTTGGAAGCATGCCCACGGCCACCAAATCTAATCCGCCATCCCATCTAAACACTTAATAGATTCAGGGTTCAGTGAAACATTATATCATTTGTCATTCAGACAGTCTCGGGAGGGATAACCCAAAAAAATCTCCTCTTGACACGTGCAACCCGGGATGTTTCACCTCATACACGACCACCTGCTGAGTTCTCCATCACTATTCTGGTTTTGGTATCAACTCTTTTATGCCGGGCGGACACTGTGCGATTTTAGAAATCTGACTGTCGGGTAAATGCTCCCACTGCACGACCAGGTTTGTTTCTCGTACTCTATTTGACCCTACGACATGTGTACTCATACTGTACGACTGCTGACAGCCACGATTATTGACAACCACGACTAGTTGTCGGCGTGTGACGGCACGACGTGCTCGAGTGTGAACAACAAAAAACAAAGGTTCCTAGTTCCTATGACAACCACAGCGTGCCTGACAACAAGATGGCGAGCAGGCAGCAAGTTGTTGCGGTTGTATGCGCTGTCTTGTGCGCTGAAACGAAAAAAAAAAAGAAAAGGATTTGGGTACGTGAATGGCTGAGGAGACGTGGTCAGTATGGGATGTCCATCCTTCATCAGGAGCTTGAGGTAACGTTAATGTTAAACTATATATTGTTTTACAGTAGCTGTGATAGTTTCACGTTAGGATTACACAGCTAATGTTGCTTTAAACACCATACTGCCCCGGCGAATTCCTCATCTGTAGCCGATAACATTACGATGAACATAGTTACTAATGAATGAATAAATTGTTTAAAGCTCCTCCGGTGTCTTCTGCGCAGGTGCGGACGTAGAATCGTGACGTAACACCACTCACACTGTACGAGCTACGGCGAAAATTTCTGACATGCCAGAAGTTTGATTGGCAGGTCGCAGCATTATCGTTAGAACGTAGCAGCAATTAATCCTTCCTCGTGGGTGTTTTCACACTGTACGGCTTACGACCTCCCGACTGGACATCCCGACGCTACGATGTTTCTACGATGTTTCCACGATGACGCAGCGTGGTCTGCGACAGCAAAATCCCCTCGAAATCGCACAGTGTCCGCCCGGCATTAGGGTTTAGGGAAAGTGATCATACCCTTTGTTTTTCGGAGCCTCCGGGGTGCAGGCTGGTTGTTGTTTGCATCTGATTTTACTGACGGGAACTTTAAAGATCTGACATATTTGTGGTAATCTTCAACGTGGCGTTTGAGACTCAAGGCTTTGTCCTGGTTGATGTTCTTCGCGACTTCTGTGAAAACAAAAGCACAACGTTACTTCCCTCTAAGTGCTAAATGCATTCGCTCTTATATACGGTTGTAAATCTGAGCTTAATTGTTGTTTTCTTGCCCAGAACATGATTAATTCTAGCAGGAGAGCAAGCGCCGTCCTTCAGTTTACAATCAAACAAAACAAACCTCTCAAGTTTTTAACGTACGAGTAGATCTCTTCAGAACTGCAATCAAGTGTAGGATAATTGCTGCATCCTGCATCACCACTGCCCCCCTCCTCCTCCTCCTTGTCTTACAACTCATCTTTTCCCATCGTTTCCTTGTCATCTCTCTCTTTTTTTTTTTCTTTTTTTTTTTTGCTCCAAAGCTGCTGATGAAAGGAGCAGATGGTTTGTTCTATGGCTGGTGTCAGCTCCACTGAGTCCTCTGTCAGATCATTTACACCTCCTTCTATCCAACGCCACTCGGCTGTGGAGCTGTGTGCACACTGGACTGCAACACATGCCACAGACTGGCAGTGTGCAAAATATGCCACTTCTGAAGTTCCAATTAAAACGAATCTCAAAGTAATGAAGCAATTATACACTGTTGTTAAAGTCTCGAGGAGGCCTTCTTGACCGAAATAAACCAATTTTTGAAAATACACTGCCATGTACCCAAATGAGGCTTTGTTCCAATTTCCTTTTGTCAGGGGACATGCTGTGATGTGTGCTCGTGGGGATTTGCCTGCTATCAACAACACTATATATAAAAAAAAAAAACGTATTTAAATTTGGAAACCATCACATTAGTAGCATCCTGCAAAATTGTTCTATTCAGGAAGAAATTATTCAATGCGTGTGTTCGCTCTGCCTCCGTTTATTTCTCACCGATGGCGATGTCTGTTCTGCCGATGTGCTGCAAGGCGCGAGAGAGCCTGTCGTAGTAGGTCTCCTCTCCGTACCTCAGCAGCCAGTCCGTCAGGGCCGCTCGGCACTGAGTCTCGCCATCTAGTAAACACAAAACATATGGCCCTCAGAAAGACAGGTCTCTGGGAGTCCACCCGCTGCCAGAAACTCCCCGAGCTGAGCTGGACGTGTGAGAAACAGACAGGTCTCACGGCGGGCTCTGTCTTCATTTCCACCTTATTACAGCTCGCAGTGTGTTTTTCTGTCACTGAGAGCTCTTGTCGTTGCATCATCTTCCCTGTAATCCTACAAATGTTGGGTTCACATTTCCAAATCTGTCTTGCTGAAATAGTTCGTGGTAATCATCTCTTCTTACACTGTAAATCTGGTTACAGTGTTTATTTATACAAAGTTTATTGCAAATTACGTGCACACACAAATTTATACTTTGGTCCAGAACAGAAAAAAATAATTTTGGAGCACACCAACAATAACACAAAAAATTAACTGCATCACATGACCCTCGTCTAACTGGGAATTTCTCTCCAACAGATGTTTTTAATGACACTGAAATAATTGGGTGTGCGCAGAAGTTTCCCTGGTTTTTATTCAAGTATATTTACTATTTACTAGAAAATGACTAAATAAAAAATCAGTCCAATCAGATATTAAAATATATGGTAAATGGAGTACATTTACATAGCGCTTTCTTGACCTTAGCTAGGTCCCAAAGACACACACACACATACGCATGCACACACACATGCACGCAGCTACTGAGCTGCCACTAGTAGGAGCAACTTAGGGTTCAGTGTCTTGCCCAAGGACACTTCGACAGGAGGAGCCGGGGATCGAACCCGCAACCTTATGATACATAGACGACCCACTCTGCCACATGAGCCGCAACCACATGGCTCATGTGTCTGTGTTTATGTCAAGTAAACATAAAGTTGTGTAGATATTAGTGTAGACTCTGCACTAAAAGTTGAACTGGGATTTACAGTGTCTTTCTAAATCCTTTCCTCAAACCATTTGGACGTAACTGATGTGGGACAAAGTCCACAGTCGTCCTCCTAATGTGAGACATCAGCAGTGGGAGGAGCAGGAAATCGACTGGGTGTCTTACAAAGTGACAGTTTTTTGGGGTTTTTTTTTTTAGTAAAAGGTTTCCTCTTTGCGATTTGTATTAATTGGTTTAATACTGACTGTTGAGGCTTCATAATACCATCAGAAGAACATTAAAATTCATCCTTGCACAGAAGGCAGACGGCGGAGTTTGTCTCGCTCACTTACATTGACGGGGTCTCCTCAGGGCGAGTGTCAACAGGAGTAATGAACGCAAGTAAACAGTGAATAAAAAAAGTCTGAATGTGTTTTTAATGAGACATCTGTGGCCCTCAGTGCAACAGGTCTCAGGATGAAGTGTATTTCAAGTGACAGTGAGCATCAACCTGCAGCAGAAGAGACGTCTCTCTTGGTTCGACGCTTGAGATCCAGTTGGTTTTTCTCTGGTGAGAGGCGCTCGATGTGCCTGAAGATGTCCTCCTCTGAGTGGGACAGGGCGGACAGGAGGTCCTCGCACTCCTGAATCGTCAGCAGCTCCACTAAACGCTCCAGCTGATGGACGCCAATGTCTTCTGCCACTGAAACAGCCAAAGTACAAACTAATGAAACTTCAGGAGGAACAGTTTAGTCGATAAACAATGGGACCACAGCTTGTACTCAGCGGTCACATGAAGACATGACCATACAGCACACGCTAAATCCCACCTAATGAAGCATGGTGCTGACACAACAAAACATTTCTGCACCACGGTTGAGCTTTCAATTAGCAAGTGCTGCTCACGTGGCGTGAAACTGTCATATTAGCCTCCTCAGCTGCAGAAAATAGAAAGCGACTAATCTGCATTTCACAACAGAGAACAGAGCAATCAGCAAATTCACAACCACTCTGAGTGTTTTTCTTCTTCTCTTGTTTCTGGTTATTTCTGCACCTGCAGCAGGAACATTCACACTCACCTGTGTCCTCTCCAAGTGTTGAACTCAGGAGCAGAGACATCACGAACAGACAGAGTTTCAAGTCCTTCATGTCAGCAGGTGAGGTTCAATATGCTTACAGGCAACACAGTTTAGTTTCAAAATTCACAAATGATCTAGAATTTATTCAAGTGTAAACAAGTAAAACTCTTTTTTTCTAACAGCTCATTACCCTGGAAACATTGTTTTGTTGGGGATGCATTACTTCTTTGTCATAGATTTACTGAAGGGGCAACAATAATGTATTTTTACCTCGTAAATGACCATCTTCTGAGTAGTAGTAGCTGTTTAGTCTAGAAAACAATGATCTTGTTTCCAGTTGCTGTTTATTTTTTCATGATATTCACCAAAACATTTTAACCCTTTAACCCCTGAGCTTGCAAATTTCTACCTGGAGTTTTTATTTTGATTTCAAATTCAAATGTAACATGCAAAATCTAACATTCATGTGCAGTTGCAGTGTTTTTGTTCACTACAAGTCTAAAATCAAAATCCGTTTTTGCATTTTTCTACTATTCTTCTTTCATCGTCACTGTTATTACACTCTTACAACACATAGTATATAGTCAATCAGCTGTTTTGCCGGCTTTGTAGAGAGGTGCTGGTGAAATTACTGTAATGACACCATATACACTGTAAAGTGCAACATCTCAGCTCTCAGAACTGCTGGAATTTTTCTGATTGCGCAAACTGTAACATAATTACGGTAATCCAAAGACGCATGTGCAGACCTGTCGCTGAGGACACGCTCAGAATTAAAGGGTTAATTGATTTACTACAGCCCCAATGCTAAGGAGGTTAAGCATCACATTACAAATTGTCAGTACTTGAAAGCATTTCTGTGAATATTGAATTGAACATACACAACCGTTCAAAAGTTTGGGGTCACCCTGTCAAACCAGTGGTTTTCCAATGACAACAATGACCATGTACAGACTGAGGGATCGACCAGCTTGTTCTACCTGCTTTACTCCGATGACATATGTTTCAGACTTGAGGGGAAACACTTGTGTCTCTCCCACTGTCAGACACAGGAGAGGCAGAGATGTGGTTGGGGGATGTTTTACTGGTTCAGAGACATTTACTCAGTATAACTTGATGTTGTGGTTGCTGTTTGTGTTCAGTTGTAGTTTACATATGTTTTGTGATACTTCTTTTTGGTAAAATTGGTTTTAGGGTGACCCCAAACTTTTGAACGGTAGTG
>OOFC01032071.1:0-12122 GCA_900323345.1 Pseudochromis fuscus | reverse complement strand
TACCTGAAGCCAGCGGCGTCCGTCCACCCATTCACTCCCTCACAATGCTGCTGGATGACACTGACAGGAGGCCGACCACACACACACACACACAGCATCACATCACACTCTGCTACTTCCTGGTTCCCACCCAGCTGGTCGCTATGGACGCTCTGTGGAGCGGACCAATGGAAATGCTTTTATTCTTCTCCCCACAGACGCCAACCAATCATCCATCAGCAATGATACACTGTTGCTTTTATAAGTAATTTGTTGATTTATGAAGGTTGTGTACATGTGTTGTTGAGGTTGTGTGTGTGTGTGTGTAAAGGTTGTATAAAGGTTTGAAGGGTGTGTGGAGGTTGTGTGGAAGCTTTGTGGCGTCTGGTGGTTGTGTCGAGGTTTGAAAGTTGTGTGTGGGAGTTGTTTGGTGTATAAAAGGTTTGAAGATTGTGTGTGCATGGAGGTTGTGTTAAGTTTGTGTGTGTCCAGAGATTGTGTAAAGGGTTGAAAGTTGTGCGGAGGTTCAGTGGAGGTTGTGTGACGGTTGTGTGTGTGTCTGGAGATTGTATAAAGGCTTGAAGGTTGTGTGGAGGTTTGAGAAGGTTGTGTGTGTATGTGGAGGTTGTGTAGCGTTTGTGTGAGTGGAGGTTGTATAAAGAGATTTGAACATTGTGTGAATGTTGCGTGTGCGTGGAGGTTGTGATAAGGTTGTGTGGACGTTTTGCAGAGTGTTGAGGTTGTGTGTGTCTGGAGATTGTGTCCAGGTTTGAAAGTTGTGTGAGGGAGTTGTATGAAGGCTGTGTAAAAGGTTTGAAGATTGTGTGAAGGTTGCGTGTCCACGAAGGTTGTGTTAAGTTTGCGTGGAAGTGTTAAGTTTGTCTGTGTCAAGAGATTGTGTTAAGGGTTGAAGGTTGTGTGCACATTGTGTGGAGGTTTGTGAAGGTTGTGTGTGGGAGTTGTGCAGAGGTTCAGTGGAGGTTGTGTAGTGGTTGTGTGTGTGTGGAGGTTGTATAAAGGTTCAAAGCTTGTGCAGAGGTTGTGTGGAGGCTGTGTGTGTGTCTGGAAATTGTATAAAGGCTTGAAGGTTGTGTAGAGGTTTGTGAAGGATGTGTGTGTGTGGAGGTTGTGTGGTAGTTGTGGGGGTGTGTGTGTGTGCGTGGAGGTTGTATAGAAGTTTGAAGGTTGTTCAGAGGTTGTGTGTGTGTGTGGGAGTTGTGTGATGGTTGTGTGGAGGTTTTGTGGCAGTTGTGTGTGTGTGCATGGAGATTGTATAAAGTGTTGGAGTTGTGTGGAGGTTGTGTAAAGAGATTTGACCATTGTGTGAATGTTGCATGTGTGTGGAGGTTGTGTAAAAGTTTGAAGGTTGTTCAGAGGTTGTGTTGACGTTGTGTGTGTGTCTGGAAATTGTGTAAAGCCTTGAAGGTTGTGTGGAGGTTTGTGAAGGGTGTGTGTGTTGGAGTTGTGTGACAGTTGTGTGGAGGTTCAGTGGAGGTTGTGTGGTAGTTGTGGGTGTGTGTGTGTGTGTGTGTGCGTGGAGGTTGTATAGAAGTTTGAAGGTTGTTCAGAGGTTGTGTGTGTGTGTGGGAGTTATGTGATGGTTGTGTGGAGGTTTTGTGGCAGTTGTGTGTGTGTGTGCATGGAGATTGTATAAAGCCTTGAAGGTTGTGTGGAGGTTTGTGAAGGATGTGTGTGTGTTGGAGTTGTGTGACGGTTGTGTGGAGGTTGTGTGTGTGTGTGTGTGTGTGTGTGTGTGTGCGTGGAGGTTGTATAAAAGTTTGAAGGTTGTGTGTGTTGGAGTTGTGTGGAGGTTGTATAAAGAGATTTGAACATTGTGTGAACGTTGCATGTGCGTGGAGGTTGTGTTAAGATTGTACAGAAATTTTGCAGAGTGTTGAGGTTGTGTATGGAGGTTTGTGAAGGTTGTGTGTGAGTTGTGTGGTGGTTTTGTGTGTAGAGGTTGGGCATGCCCCACACACACACACACACACACACAGCAAACAAACATGTCATTGAGAGCTGTCCGAGTGTTTCCCTCCATGCAGACGGGGGGTGGATGTAAGAAAACTCAAAGCTTGTGTGGGATTGTAAAATCCATTTTGTAAGTACTCTGCAGAGCCTGCGTGTTGACTGGCGTGTCACAAGAGAGGGATTATAAAGTTGAAGCAGTCGTTGGTACAAAGCGATCAATAACCTGGCTACAGAAATCAAACTCAGCAGCACCACCAAGCCTCACCATTGTGGCCTGAGCGGCGGAGCACGATCCCGACCCGGCTCTCATCCAGAACTTGATCCAGGTTTCTTTCAAATTACCCCCGTGCCTCTCTGCCTGAGACCACAACACATCTTTTGCTGTCAGTGCAATGGCTTTAGAGTGTTTGTCAGTAATGAAAACATACAAAAACTGGATGAGTCAGACCCCACAGAATGAAATAATTCGTTGCTTTCAGACTGTCCAAACAGCTCCTCTGTGAGAGGCAGTGTTGGCCTGAAGCTGCCTCCTCCTAATTGGCCCAATGGACCAATTCTGTGCTGTCGCTCTGATTCTCATTTTCAAACCAGAAAGCTCAGTGAACGCTTTGGAGATAATTTTAAAGTGATACTGTTGAAAGGAGAAGTGTCTTGGAGTTGTTTTGAACCTATCTTCTGACTTGATTAGTCTCAGCCAATCAAATCGCTCCTTTCTGTGGGACCTGGGAAGAGACCACAGCATCATCAGGATCATTTTAATCTCTAAATTAAGAGATATGTTGGTCGAATTGTTCACATACTTAAAGATGTCAGCTGAAAAGAAAAAAAGGACGGAAATTTGTTTTGTTACATTTATTTCCTGTTTTAAAAAAATGAAATGAAATAAATCACGTGACTTTTGTCATCTTCTCAAAGCAGTTTTTAGCCAATAGTATCGTTCCATCCACCTGTCAATCACTCTGCTGTCACCAGAAAACACTTGTTACTATGTAAGGTTTTTGTTTTTTACAGAATGTCGTTGAATGTTGCTTCAGTTTTGTTGCTAGGTAACGATAAACATGTTTGTTGGAGCGACATCACGTTTAGCAGGTTAGTTTTTTGGCGTCAGTCGCTAAGTTCTGTTTTACAAAACCAAGTAGGGTCTTTTTTTGAGAGAGAGAGATGCTACAGTACGCTAACGTTATCTAGTAACATTAGCTAGCTAGCTATGGTGTTTTGTTGCGATCCAATCACATTGCTCCAAACATTTTGTCCTGTCTTTATATCCTGTTTTTGCAGGTTGTTGTCGAAATGTCGTTTCAAAGCGTCTTTAACCTGCCGATGTATTAAAATGACTTCCCTCAGTTGGGATGAGTAATGTATAAATGGAGTACATTTATATAGCACTTTCATGACCTTAGCTAGGTCCCGAAGCGATTTACAAGGCATCTCATTCACACACCAATGGCTACCAAGCAAGGCACGAGGAGCAGCTTAGGGTTCAGTGTGTTGCCCAAGGACACTTCAACATGTGGACAGGAGGAGCTGGGGATCGAACCGACAGCCTTACGATTGACAGGCGACCTGCTCTACCACCTGAGCCACAGCCACCCTAAATAAATGTATCTAAAATACACTTTATATATTTACTATGAGTGTCTATTTTAGTGCTAACATCATCCAGAAATGTTAGCTAGCTAGCCAGCTATGCAGCTGTGCCTCAAAACATCTCGAGATGACGTTCCAGGTGGACGTCATCCATCTTTTTGTCTCCTAAGAATGTTGCCTAGTAACCAAAATGACCCTGTGACATCACGAGGATGCTGTATGAAAACACCAGCAGAACGAGGAGCAGTGACATGTTGTTGAAAATGTCCAACTACCTGTGTTTGTGCAACCGTTTGACATTTCTGTGATATCCCACAGTTGTATGGGGCACATGTCCAGAGCTGCTGCTGCTGCTGCTGCTGCTGCTGCTGCTGCTGCTGCTGGTGGTGGTGGTGGAGGTGTGGTGGTGTGGTGGTGGATAGGTGGGAATAAAAAAATTAGTGAGGAGTCAAGTTGCGAGGAAAAGGCGGTAAAAGCTCTGCAGCCGAGAGAAAGAAAGACAACGGCGGCAATTGGCGAGCAAGAGGAAGATGGGGTTAGGAGATATGTTTAAAAGGCTGCGCGAGGAGATGGATAAGGGAAAAGAGTGGAATGAGAGAGGGCGAGAGATAATGAGAGGGAGAAGGAGAGAGCGAGGGGGGAATGAGAAGATAGAGACGATTTCCTATTCCGTCAGACGCACTGTGGCTCATTCATTATATTCCCCAGGCAATTACCCAGGCCACCTGCTTTGTCTCTCCCCTCATTGTTTCCATCTCTCTCCGTCTCTATCTTCCTCCCTGTCGTCCGCTCCATCTCTGTCTGTCATTCCCTCTATTGCTCCTTCACCACTCCTCTGTGATCCTCGCTGTTTTGCCAACTCTCTCCTCTTGCTCTGCTCATTTCTCGTTTTCTCTCGTTGCATTGTCTCCATCCTCCATCCTTTTTTTTTTTTTTTTTTTTTTTTTTTTTGTCTGTCTGCTTGTTTAATGTGCAGGAAAAAAAAAAAAAGCTGACAGATTGGTGTGTGTTGGTGTGTGTGTGTGTGTGTGTGTGTGTGTGTGTGTGATGTTGGGCCAGTCCTAATGAGCTCAGCCTTGCATTTAGCAGGATGCCAGGTCGAGGGTAGCTGCTGCTGCTGCTGCTGCTGCTTTTTTTTCACTCGGATGCTTGGATTGGTTAAAAACCTCAGACCTGCAAAAATTTTCAACACGTTGCTTCAAAACACAAAAAATCCTCCAAAATAGTGTCAGCATTTCTTTCATGTCCGTCTCCCTGTTGTTTTCCTGGATGCTGGTGTTTTATCCCAGGAAGAGAAATTAGTAATATGTACAGAAATAAAAAAATTTTTTTCCAGTTTGTGAAATAATACTGGAGACGGGGCCTTTTCTTTATGTAACCTGCAGGAGGTAGCAGGCCTCTATTAGAGGCAGGACATCATTTTACTCACAGGAGCCTTCAGTTGTTGCATTCTGCTGTAAAATAAAAGCCCTCCTAGTGTTTCAGTGCTTCATTTCTTTACAGGGCTTTTATTGTGAAATATTTGCAAGCACACTATATGTTATTCACACCTGTTAGAGCCCGATATGTAACAATGACCCAAATTGTTATAAACCCAAAATGTAACAACTGGTCAATAATGTAACAAGATGCTGAGAACAAAAAGTAACAACTTGTAAAAAACTTCTTACATTTTGGATTTTATTACATTTTTTAAATTACATTTCAGGCTCAACACTTTTGTTACATTGTCGACCAGTGGTTACATTTTGGGTTTTATTACTTTTTTTTTTTCATAACAATTCAGGACGTTGTTACATTTTGGGTCATTGTTACATATCAGGGTCTAACACATCACCTTTTCTGGTTATTATTTTGAACCTGCTGACCAACATATATATGGTGTAACTGGACATTTTTCACAATAAAAGCCCAGTTTTGTCCACTGAAATGTTGCAGGGCTGTAAAATAGTTACAGTAAGTGTTAAGTTTGAATTAATGTTACGATCCAGTGACTATTTTTTTCTCACCTTTGCTTGAATCCTCAAAACGAGGAAATTAGAAATAACATTACACTTTATTTTTATTCCAAGTGGAGAACGTCTCTGTTGCATTACTGTGCAACAGGCTGCCACTCACAGACTGTGGTGTGTTGCCCAAAGGCACTTCAACATTTAGAGCAGAGAAGCTGGGGATTGAACCCTCACCCTGATAGTTACTGTATGACCTGCCCTCCCACCTGAGCAAGCCGGCCTCAGATAGAGGCCTGTTACTCTCTAAATACTGTAGTAAGCTGCATATTGTTGCTTTGACTTTGTAGACTCACTAATTGAACAACTGAGACTTAAAGGAAACAATGTTCAGATGTAATGTGATGAAAGATCGTCTGACATCACGGCAGCACCTGATCCAGTCGACCTTTGACATGCGAGAACACTGAAATATCGATTTAATCAAAATACCCAAAGCTCCTCTCCACCATCGACCACTTGCAACATCTGCAAAGCTGCATCCAGCTCATAAACCAGTTTGTCCGTGCTGCTGTTTGTTTTTTTCTCGGGGGGGTGATGTAGGGGGCTGTCTCACCAAAGGTCAGATGTCAAGTCCCAGCTGCCCGCGGCCCAGCAGGGGCGTACGGCTGGAAACGAGCGGGTTCTGGCGATGGGACAGCCGAGGTGTCATTAGGACGCAGTGGGCTCTAGCATTAGACCTCATTACTGCTCTCTGATGGATCGGCCCAAATTACATCCTGGCAAAAATTCGCCGGCAAAAGACAATAACAACTGGAGATCTCCCCCTCTCTCTTTCTGTGTCCTCTCACAGCCACATCCCTCCCTCCTCCACCTGTGTGAAATGAAAGCATTTAAAGCCATTATACAGTAAATAATGTGTTGACAAAGAAGCTTGAATAATCGCAGCCACTTTAACAGGCAAATATCATAACAATGAATATTTTTTTTTTCCCAGCAGCAGCACCTGACCCCTCCCTCCTCCACCTCCTCTGTAGAGTACAGTATGTTTTATCTTTTTTTTTTTACAGTAGGAAGACACACCACTGACATTAAACGTGCTACATGGAGGAACTCTTCATGAATATTTCACTGTGAAATTAGGTGTGATGCCTCATTCCTCTGCTGCCTTATAAATAAATGTATTTAAGCTATTGAAAACAGCCAGGGCCATTTGGCTTCCTACTACGATTTGCTCCAAATTCTGGAGTTGTTCATAAAATCCCAAAAATACATATATATACTCCAGGAAGCTGCAGCAGATAATCCCTGCGATGGATTCCCTCATTCATGATTTTCCATTAAACTCAATCAATTTCCCTGATGTTGGATTTCGCTTTACCTATAAACGCTGCGGATGCTGTGTGTTCTGTCGTTTTTGCTCACATTGTGATCCATCCTTAACACAGTTCATAAATACACATTTTAACACTTACAAGCACGCCTGCGGCAAAGCTGCAGCCGCCCACACGCATCCCAGATTTCATAGATGGGCAGGAATAATTCATTCTTCACATGTCCAATTGGACTGTGGCTGACTGTGAGTGGTGTTCGCTGTGTGTGTGTGTGTGTGTGTGTGGGGAACATAATGGATGCTGCTTATTCCCCCAGCAGTGACCTTTGCCTGGTGTGTTATCCCGGAGCCTGTGGCCCATTGTTTTGACCCCCCGGCAAACAGCGGACTTAAAGGGATCAGGCCCCGCATCAGAGGCTCCGGCAGGGTCTGCAGGAGGTGCTGGTAGCGGCGCGATGAATGAAGTGCACGGTGCAAAGGTTAGGCTGATATGACTATTGGTCGATGGAGGGCTGAGAGTGGCATTTTATTTTGGGGAGAGACGACGAAGCGGCTCAGTATCCCGGGGATTAACCTTGGACAGTTCTGCATCTTGGGATGATTGTTGTCTGTGCAGCATCTTCAGACTGTTTGGGGGAAAATGGACGAAGCTGATGTGATGTCACCCGTTGGTTTGTGGCAGTTTGAAGCCAGGAGTTTGACATTTGAATGTGGCCATGTTGGTTTTATGCAGCCAGAAGCGACCATATTTGGATATGAGGGGAGGAGACCTTTGAACCCGAGGACACTGTTTTACATTATTCAGTGACTTTAGTTGTTTAGTTTTAGTTTGTTTAAATCAGCTTGTAACTGACAATCATCAAATGAAACTGATTAAATATAAGCTGTGATCCCTGCAAATATTTCACAATAAAAGTCCTGATTAGGAACTGAAGGGTTTCTATCCACTCAAACAGTATTTTAGGCTTTTATTGTGAAGAAAGATTGTATTTACATTGTAATGCATCAGTTTTAGTGGTTTGCTGTGCTGCTATCATCATCTCCTTAACACTTTGAAGTAAAATGTGACACTGTTTTCTATTATTCAGTCATTTTAGTTGTTTAGTTTTAGTTTGTTTAAATCAGCTTGTAACTGACGATCATCAATTGAAACTGATTAAATGAAAAGCTGTGATCCTTGCAAATATTTCACAATAAAAGTCCCTACTCAGAACTGAATGGTGTCTATCCACTCAAACAGTATTTTAGGCTTTTATTGTGAAGGAAGCATTGACTTGAGTTTGTATTTACATTGTAATGCATCAGTTTTAGTGGTTTGCTGTGCTGCTATCATCATCTCCTGAACACTTTGAAGTAAAATGTGACACTGTTTTCTATTATTCAGTCATTTTAGTTGTTTAGTTTTAGTTTGTTTGAATCGGCTTGTAACTGACAATCATCAATTTATTTATTTATTTATTTATTTATTAGTTTATTTGCCAGGGACAGTGCAATGAACATCGAATAAAATCTGATGTTTTACATGAAGAGTATGTAGCATTAAGCTAATTCGCAACTTTTGTCCCTGGAATGAATGAAAAGGATTAAATGAAAAGCTGTGATCCCAGCAAATATTTCACAATAAAAGTCCCTACTAGGAACGGAATGGTTTTAATCCACTCAAACAGTATTTTAGGCTTTTATTGTGAAGGAAGCATTGACTTGAGTTTGTATTTACAATGTAATGCATCAGTTTTAGTGGTTTGCTGTGCTGCTATCATCATCTCCTGAACACTTTGAAGTAAGATGAGACTCTTGTCCAACAGAGGAAGTTCAAAATAAAGTCCTGCCTCTGACACCAGCCTCAAACAGAGGCTTCCTGCAGCAGAGCTCGGAGTAAAGACACCGCTCGCCACGGGAGGAAATTAAACTATTTAGTAAAGTGTAAAACATGGACAGTATCAGTATTGATATTCTTCTGTGAAGCATCATTGTTTGAATGTTACCACAGTATTATCTCATCTCAACAGCTGCCATAAAAGCATCAACACTCGCTGAATGCTGCTAAAAGCTTCAGCCCATAATGACACGGACAATGAGTGCGGTTGGAGACTGCGAGTCGTCAAAGAAAAGGCCGTCGTCCTTGTTATTCACCATTTTTTAAAGGAGGATGAAGTGAAAGCAGCGTTTTACCTGCCTGCCTCTGCGCTGCTCGCTGCACCGATCCCCCACCGCCGGCAACAAAAGGAGCTGCTCCCCCAACGTGTTCATGATGGACACTATTTTGAAGCTAATAAATTGTTTTCCCTCCCCCGGTTTCCCCCAGTGGTGGCCGCCGCCGCCGCCGCCGCCGCCGCCATCACCAGCTTTTTTTTGTTATGCTTCACAGAGCAAACTGGACTCGCTCCATAAACAGTCGTCATGCAAGTGGAACCAAACACGCTGGCCGTCCTCCACTTGGACTGAACTGATCATATGTGCATCTCAGGCCCAGTGGGCAAGTACTGTGCACGTCCTGGCTTTGCTTTAATGACCAGTGAGCAAACATACTCCAACAGCCATACAGCGAAGGATTAACACACACACACACACACACACACACACACACAGATACACTGTTGTGTAAACAGACTATGAAAGGATTGAGGACTACAGCTGAGATCCCGCAGTCTGTAATGGTGATGATTATTATTGTAATAGGCCCAATAATGGCCGACAACAAAGGCGACCGGAAAATGTTTTTTTGAAGTGATTCCAACTATAATAGAGCGTTCAATAAGAGTTTTATTTCATCACATCGGCCATCATTACTTTCAGTTATAAATAACAATTTATTTCACAGTTTCATGATGGTAATCTTTTGGTGAACTGTGTTAGGATTGATGCATTAAGGACTTTTAAAGAGCTGTGGTGCTGCAGTGCTGCCCGGCTCGGTCCACAGACATGCTTGTTAGGTTGTCTGATGACTCTAAATGGACCATGGGCGTGGACGGTGGTTCGTTAGCCCTGCGTTGGACTGGTGACCTGTCCAGGGTGGACCCGCCTCCCGCCCAAGCAACCCAATTAGAAAAGAGCGAGTGGAGAAGGTGGATGGATGAACGTTAGGAGATTGTGTAGCAGTGAAACGATCCCCCGCTGAGGCGTGGACATGAAGGGAACAGTCAACATGTGATGCCTTCAGAGGTTCTTCACAGAAACAGCCTCATGGACTAAAGCACATCTTTGGGGGCCTATTGTCTTTTTACTTTAAATTAAACTCAGATACAAGTGTTTGATCATTATAATAAGGAATAATAAGGACTGTTGTGACACGTCCACCTGTTGAAGATATTTTGCCATTTTTCAGAAAGTCTTGAGCATTAAAAGAGCAAAGTTTTCATGAACCACAGACACATCTGTCCATCCAAACCTGAATCTATGTGGATTATTAAAGGAATATCTTATCTTATCTTATTTATCCCTAAGGTGAAGTACACTTTACACAGAAACACATTGTTTCCTCAAACAGTAGCTGGGCCTGTTGAAGCCGATAACGTAATAACAGCCGATAATGTAATAAATTTGCCCTTTTTGAAATGTAACAGGCCAATAATTTAATACCCAGGAAATAACGTAATAAAACCGAAAACCGATAATATATTAACTTTTGGCTAGTAACATAATTTATTAGATTATTGGGTTAGTTATTACATTTGCAAAGTTTTTTTCTAGGCCAATATCGTAATAAATTATTACGTAACTGGCAAAAAGTTATTACATTATCGGTTCAGGACTTTTATTACATTATTGGCCTATTACAATTCAAAAAGGGCAGATTTATTACATTATCGGCTGTTATTACATTATTGGTTTCAACAGGCCTTTATTTACCTCAGAGGATATGCAGCCTCTGTTTGAGGCTGGTTTGAACTAGAGGCAGGACTGTATTTTACTTTCCTCTGATTGGTCAGGTTCATTCATCTCATGTTAATTGTACAAGCCTCTTGTTAGAGCCTGATGTAACAATGACCCAAAATGTAACAACATCCTGAATTTTAATAAAAAAAAAACTGTAATAAAATTGTTACATTATCGACCAGTTGTTACATTTTGGGTTTTATTCATTTTTTTTTAATACCAATTCAGGTCATTGTCACATATCAACCTCTAACAGCCTCATTTTGATGCTTCAAAAAATATTCTAATACAAACTGAGTACTTCCAAGTCTTTCAAAATAAAAGCCACTGTAAAAAAAAGGTTTTTTTTTTTCTACAGAGATGTAAAAAAGTGTGTTAGATTCAAACTTGTTTTTCAAGTTCTGGGACTTTATAAGTGCAACTGGAGATTTGAGGATGGTTTGCATTAGCGACAGGACTTTAAGTCTAGTTATTTGTGTTTGGTGATTTTTCCTACAAAGCTTGTTTTACATTTTCAAGGGATCGTTGCATTTTGCAGTCAAGATGAACTCAACTGTTCCCGTAACAGTTTCAAAATAAGAGCGCACTGCAAGCATTTCAGTGGACAGAAACTGTTTGAGCTTTTATTATGAAACACGAACACACCATGTTTAATTTATTTACCGGTGATTGTTCTGATCGACGCCTTTCAAACAGCTGCTGGTTTTATTTAAGGAAATACAACCTATGGCATCAACCAACATTTGTGTCACAGTGAATCATCAGTGATGCTCCAGGATTTAAACCCATCCACATCAGAAGGCAACTCGTTAGTAACCAATTAATCTGCCTTTGTTGTTTGTTGACCCGCTTGGTTCCTGCTGCATCTCGCACTAGATGATGACATCACCGCTGAACCTTAATTGGCCGGAGGGTTGCAATCATCCAGGCTTTCCATTGGCTCCAGAACTCCTCTAAGATCAAGCCATTGGCTCGGGGCTGCCGTAGATCTGGACCAGCACCGGCCCCGGAGCTCTTCATTCATCAAGGCCGCTGAATGGCTGCAGGTCCTTTTGGAGCAGTAATCCAATGCCTCTTGTTCACACTCCCAGTTTTTATCGGCAGGAAAAAAAGATATTTTATGTAACTAGACCACATCTTTTTATAGGCAGTGTCATTAAAACAGAGCTTACATAAGGCCCTCCTCTGCCGGGCAGCTGATAAAGGCGGGACGTTCGCCAAAAAGAAAAAAGAAAATGCTTCCACACTTACCCCCCCCTCCCCTTCAGCCCAACACTCACCGGCTGCACCACACATGCACCATGGGAACCTGTTACCATGGTTACATCTGGCAACCGCATAGGGCCCTGGCAACCCACCACCCACCATCACCACCACCACCATCACCATCGCTACCATCTCCTCCTCCGGTCTATCTTTATCGTCTC
>OOFC01032061.1:7609-24744 GCA_900323345.1 Pseudochromis fuscus | reverse complement strand
CTATTCTATTCTGTTCTGTTCTGTTCTACTCTATTCTGTTCTACTCTGTTCTATTCTGTTCTGTTCTATTCTACTCTGTTCTACTCTGTTCTATTCTGTTCTATTCTATTCTGTTCTGTTCTACTCTGTTCTATTCTATTCTGTTCTGTTCTATTCTACTCTGTTCTACTCTGTTCTATTCTGTTCTATTCTGTTCTACTCTGTTCTGTTCTATTCTGTTCTATTCTATTCTGTTCTACTCTGTTCTATTCTATTCTATTCTGTTCTGTTCTATTCTATTCTGTTCTATTCTGTTCTATTCTATTCTGTTCTATTCTGTTCTATTCTATTCTGTTCTATTCTGTTCTATTCTATTCTGTTCTACTCTGTTCTATTCTATTCTGTTCTGTTCTATTCTATTCTATTCTATTCATTCCTCTAAAATGAAATATCTTCATTCAGGGAGTGGATGGTGGATCGGGGCCTAAAGGAGACAGTGGAGAACTTGGCAAAGCTGTAAGGATTGATTTTGTTTTAATTCACTTACTGCATACGTTGACCTCACTTCCAGCTCTTGTAAGCTTTACTGAAGTCTCTCTTCTCTGAGATATTATTTTGAGGCTTCTTTCTGTCTCTTTGTGACTCGGTCTGAACATGCTTCAGTTTTAACTTTACTTTTTTTGTAACCTGCAGGGACCCCCAGGAGCCTCTGGAGAGCCCGGTCCTCCAGGACCTCCTGGGCGGAGGGTGAGCCTGGTGTATTGTTTAGAGTTGTGTGAATGAGTGTGTATGTTGTGTGTTTAACAGCTCATGCGGCTGCCACAACAATACTGTGTCCTGTGTGTGTGTCAGGGTCATGTTGGTGCTGCGGGAAAAGAAGGGAAACAAGGCATGAAGGGAGCCAAGGTAAGGATGACAACACTGGTCCAGTGGACCCGTACGGTGCCGTTCAGGTTTTGTTCTGTTTAACTCTCCACACTTTGCTGTATGTCTGTCCCTCTGCTCTGTAGGGGACGGCAGGAACCCAGGGTCCAGTGGGTAAGACAGGCCCAGTGGGACCCCAAGGGCATCCAGGAAGGTCTGGTCCAGAAGGGTTTCGAGGTATCCCAGGTCCCGCGGTCAGTGAAATGAATTTTTAATCTAAATGTATAATATAATAGCGTAATATTGGGGATACTATAGACTGTCTGGGTCTTACTACTCTTCTATAATTCATGTGGTTATTTTCCAGGGTGAACATGGGTTAAATGGACCTCCAGGACAGACTGGACCACCAGGACCACTGGTAAGATACACGTGGCTGTTAGTGGAACCTGAGGGGATTAGGAGGGTTATAATTATAAATTCAACACAGTGAAACCACATTTCATACACAGCAGTGATGTAACTGACGAACACATTTGACGATGTTAATAGGGGCCACCAGGACTTCCTGGATTAAAAGGAGACCCTGGAACCAAGGGAGATAAAGTGAGTCCTGAGCCATTAATGTGGAGAACACTGTGCACCAGTCTGAACCCAGTGATGAACCCGGTCTCTCTCTGCAGGGTCATGGTGGGCTGATTGGTCTGATTGGGCCCCCGGGGGATTTTGGAGAGAAGGGGGACAGAGGCCTGCCAGGAACCCAGGGAGTACAAGGACCCAAAGGAGATGGGGTACGGATGTTTGCAACACGATGCACCTGATACACTTTCAGTCAAAGAAAGTTCACTGACAAAATAAAGTTGTGCTTTTAGGGTGTGTCCGGTCCACCTGGTCCCACTGGCCCACCAGGACCACCTGGACTCTCAGTAAGTGAAATATCTATATTTTTAGATTTTGTTGTGTGTTTTTAGAGTGTTGGGCAGTGATCAATGGATAATCTTTGTTTCCTGTATATTAGTTATTGTCCATTCAGTGGTGTAACATAATCTCTGACAGCAGCTTCTGAACAGCACCTGGATGAGATTGTACTGCAATAAGAAACATCAGCTGACACTGTTGCAGGCTTGCAGGTCACTGTTGCTAAGTAGATGTGAAGTGAGCAGCTAATCAGTATTTTGCAGCACATGCTTGAGTAATTACATCATTTTCCAATCTTTAATAGCTGTTACACTGTTACTTCTTATTCATGCTTCGTCACTCTCCACCTCCACTCAGGGTGCAGCTGGTGAGAAAGGATCGAAGGGAGACACGGTGAGTCAAGTGATCTGTCTTATTTATACATTGTCATCTCTGTCTTCTCACCTCTGCTCGGTAAACAGCTGCTGGGAACATATGCTGGAGAAGAGAGGGAGCGAGTGTTTGTTGGCTTAAATGTACCATGGTTCATAATCATAATACTCCACTGTTTACGCATGTCTTTGGAGCTAAAAGCTTGCTGTACAGCCACGCTCGCCTTGTGTGTGATTTTTCCATTGGGCCCTTTTAATAGGATTTGGTTCTGGTGTGTGTGATGGTATGAAAACCACTACAGTGTGTTAAGGCTTTGACCACAGAGTGCTGATGCACACAGTTGGATAATCCTATAAAGCTGCAGCCATATCTGCCTGGATAAAAAAATTGGGATTTAACCAAGAGGTGTAAGAGAAGCTTCAGGTGAGACACGATTGACACAAAGTTGTGTCCTCTTTCTGTTCTCCAGGGTCTTGTTGGTCCCAGAGGAGACGCAGGCCCCGTTGGACCCCCAGGACCCCCTGTGAGTATCCTTAGTGATCCACTTCTTTATGTAGTGTCTTCCTTTCAGTGGTATCTCCTGTTCACCTCTCTGTGCTGCCTTCAGGGACCTCCTGCCACACTTGTCCAGCCCTTACCTCTTAGGGAGGGCAGGAGGAAGAGACGGAGACACTCAGATCGTTCAGGAGGAGCAGCGCCGTCCAGAGAGGAAGATGCAGATTTGGACATGGACGGGCTCCTCCAGGGGGATCAGCCTCTGGAGGATGCTGAGGGGATGGAGGAAGTCTTTGCCACCCTGTCCTCCATGAAAAACGACGTGGAGCTCATGAGGAGGCCTCTTGGAACCTTTGAGAGTCCAGCTCGGACCTGCAAGGAGCTGATGATGGTTCAACCTCACTATAAAGACGGTCAGCAAAGATACAGCTTCGTAACTTATTTCACCACCTTCTGCCTCCATATCCTGTAATTCATTTGTGTATTACATCATCATCTGGTGCTTGATTGATTAATGTCGTCCTTCTGTGGCCTTTGCAGGAGACTATTGGATAGATCCTAACCAGGGCTGTAACCGAGACGCCATCAAGGTCTACTGCAACTTCACAGCTGACGGGGAGACATGTCTGTCCCCCGACAAAAGGGCTGAAATGGTGAGTCTCTGTCTTTTCAAAGACAAACTCATCAGATTATTTCAGAGCAGAAATGCTGCATGAATGTCCCCTGTACCTACAGCCTCTGTCTCTCTGCATTTAGGTGAAACTAGCAGCATGGAACAAAGAAAAACCAGGAAGCTGGTACAGCCAATACAGGAAAGGAAAGCAGGTACAACCAATGCATGAATGAATAAATAAATCAAACCTCACATCCTCTCATTAATCTCAGCTGGCGCCAAATGCCAGGCAACAATCTTTTTCAGGTAAATTACTCAACATAACTGAGAGCGTTTGAATAATCCTGATGCAAGATTCAGGAACATTTACATGAACCTGTGACCATCCATGTGCACACGATTGCATATGAATATCTGTGTATGTTTGTAGATCTGTTTACTATATAATTAATAATTAATTCATTAGATTAAATAAATTGCGACAGCTGATTGGGTTGCGCTCTGACTGCTGGTTTCAGCTGTGACATTGACAGTCGACAGATGTGTCTCACTGACACGACCTTAAAATATTTTCTCTTCAAAAAACGGTGAGATTTTGACCTTTCTGTGTGAAACGCCCCGAGATGTTGGAATTTGATGCTGTATAAATAAAAGAGAATTGAATAAATTAAATTCAAATAGCATTCCTGGCCTTTCATGTGCACTTGATCAGAGGTTTCATAACGCTCTCAGGAAATAACAGAGCAGCCATGACACTTGTAATTGACGGACTCGCTCACATCAGGTCCTGTCGACATTTTTCTTTCCTTAATTTAATTGCGTTCAGTGTTACATTCACTGTCGTTTTCACTCCCAAAACTAAATGCTTTCATCTCAGGCGATGAGATTTGAGATTTAGTTGAATGATTTTTTATGACATGCTATAGGCATTTGTTGAAGCCAGGAACATAATAACAGCCGATAATGTAATACATTTTTTAAAATGTAATAACTTTTGGCTAATAATGTAATAAAATGTCCTGAACTGATAATGTAATAACTTTTGGCTAATAATGTAATAAAATGTCCTGAACTGATAATGTAATAACTTTTGGCTAATAATGTAATAAAATGTCCTGAACGGATAATGTAATAACTTTTGGATAATAATGTAATAATTTATTTGCTGTTATAATGTCCTGAACGGATAATGTAATAACTTTTGGATAATAATGTAATAATTTATTTGCTCAGTTATTACATTTGCAATTTTTTTTTCATTTACCAGGCCAATAACATAATAAGCAGCTAATAAAGTAAAAAATTATCATGTAATAAATTATTACATTATTAGCCAAAAGTTATTACATTATCAGTTCAGGACATTTTGTTACATTACTTTTTTTTGGCCGATTACATTTCAAAAAGGCCAAATTTATTACATTATCGGCTGTTATTACATTATTGGTTTCAACAGTAATACCGTATTTTCCGGACTATTGAGCTCACCTGTCTATAAGCCGCTATTGAATTTATTCGAACAGTTTCATGTGGTCCACTCTGACCGGGTCTGATGTGACGAGGCTAAATGTATCGGCGGCACGGAGCTTGCTAGCTTGTAAAAAGCTAACGAGCTTCTGAGCCACACCGGTGTTTAAGCCGCAGGGTTCAAAGCGTCGGAAAAAAGTAGCAGCTTATAGTCCGGAAAATACGGTAAAATGTTTTTCCGTGGCTTCATGTCAGTCAGAGAAGGTTGAAGGATGATGCTGTTTCAAAGTATTATATCTGTGTTTCGTGTGCTGATGACTGTGTATACGTCTTTTAGTTCTCCTACAACGACAGGGATGGGAACCCTGTACATGTAGTTCAGCTGACCTTTCTGAAGCTGCTCAGCGCCACGGCCAAACAGAGCTTCACCTACACCTGCCAGAACTCGGCAGGCTGGTTCGACAGCACCTCCCGCTCCTACCAGCGCGCCCTCCGCCTCCGGGGCAGCAACGACGAGGAGCTGACACAAGCTAAAACCCCCTTTATCAACGCCGTGCATGATGGATGCCAGGTCAGTGCTGGGACATGACAGAGAAAGGGACGACACAGACACACTGGAATTAGCCTTAATGAAACTAATGTGTTTGTCAATGGTGTTGCTGTTGTCGGCACTTGATTTAATATATGGGTAACTATCGCCTCCCTGACTCGAATAGGGATTTAAAGTGGAGTAGACAGAGCCAGTTGGAGGATTTAAGCCAAACAAATTCTAATAATTGCTTTAATTTTTTTTATTTTTTTCCCAGTTTCGCAGAGGTCAGGAAAAAACCGTTTTAGAGATCGACTCCCCCTCCGCAGAGCTGCTGCCGATCATAGATGTGGCTCCAGCAGACTTTGGCAGCAGCAACCAGAAGTTTGGTTTCCAAGTTGGACAAGTCTGCTTCAACGGTTAACAACTTGGCAGCAACACACACGCACACACACACACACACACACAAGAAGACCCGCACAACAAACTTCCACTGAAAGAACTGGACTTCAACTGCTGCCCCAACCAATATTTATTATATCATGTTCCTGTATGTGGTGGGTTTGTGGTGTATTATTTAAGACTCTTCAGCAGCCAATGAAATCGTCTCTGTGGCTTTCCAACAGTAAGAAGAGTGGAGAGTGGATATGCAAAAGTGGGAACAAAGCACATTTACCAAAGGGAATTATTCCAGTTAGATATATTTAATTTTAAGTGTTTTTGTTATTATTATTTTTTGTATCTCACTGTTTGAGTGTGCTGTCGTTATTCCTCTAGAAATGTGAGGACTACACCACTTGACCACTTCTAAACAAGACGGAGCTGATTACAGAGAGGACAGTCCGTCTGTCTGTGGTAGGGGTCAGCTGAGTGGGACTGTGCAGACAATGGATAAACTAGTTACTACCTAATGTTTTGCAGAGGCTGAATAAATCAGAGACGTCTTCATACTCATTTGCATGCTTGGATTTCACTATAATGACAATTGCATAGCAGTTGTGAACTAGCCTAGCATATTAATTCCATACAAGCACTATAATTAATTTCCTGTGTGCGGGAATGATAAATTGTCCTTTTTACCCTTCAACTGCAGTTTGCTCAGTGAATTACCTTGATTTGTATTCATTAGGTGTAGCTAGTTATTGAACCCGACACTTACTTGAATGAATAAGGTTGTTTCCTTTATTGGAAAGCTCCCCTCTATGGGCTTGATAACACGCTTTTTGAGCCCTGCATGTTTCCCCAGACTGCAGGACTGTGTGTCAGAGTAACATACTTTCACTGTGGTACTGGTGGTGCTTGCTATGACATACCTCAGCACCCAGGCTGGGGATAGTTCAAAGCAAAATTCAAAGCGTGCTGATTCAGAGATTCTCTCGACTGAACCGCGGTCCTTTATCCAAAGGGACATTTCATGCATCTCTTGAAAGCAGTTGATAATTGCTGACATCATCTTTTTTCATTAATCTGCCCTGCTCAGAGGTTTTTGTTTCTTTATTTTGTTCATATGTTGAATTTGAACAGTGCTGTTCATTCCTATGATTTGCTCTTCAGTGGTGCTAAAGACGATTCTTTTATTTTTGTGTCACTATGTTTGTGTGTCTCTGTGGGCAGGATTATAGGACTAGAGAGTGAGAGGGTTATTGCTCTTTCAGCTGCACAAAACACCCTCAGAGGCGCAGCACTAGCCTACTGTTTTTTGCACATCTTCTGGCTGATTGTGCCAATTTTACAGGGCCAGTGAAAGGAGGTTAGGAGCAGTTCAGAACAATGTGGTCCGCAGCCTTAAAGGGAAAATCCACTCTTAAACTAAATTTGCATTCTGCCATTGCAGTGTTTTTAAATTTAATCTACAAACACAGACAAATGTCTCCTTCAAGAAGAAATTATACCATCAAGGCTGGAATTGATAATGTCGTCAGGTTTTGAGAAGACGATCTATTATAATTTCTTCTCAAATATATACATATTTTTAATTACTTTTTTATTGTAGAGATGTCACATCCCTGTAAAATTAGCATCGGTGCTACTATAGAGTTGCAAGTGTAATTTCATTATTCACTGTCTGTGGAGCAGCTCGGGGATTTGTGTTTGTAGGACTGTATTACGACAGTCTGCATGTTGGTTCAAACAGTCTATTTGAAATGACAAATTAAGCTGTGAAATGTTACCCAAATGACGTGTATGTGAATTCTATTTTATGGTTGATTTTCCCTTCAGCAAATAAAAATTTCTTGATGCTCTAACCACCTCCTCTGACTCAGATAGGAGACTGTGTATCCAGCATGTGTAATTATGTAATTCATTCCTGCTATTCTGTTTGTTCCATAGCAGTGGAGTACAGTAATTACCTCCCCTCCTCCCGTCCCATCGTGCGCTGCCCTCCTGTGTATAGTGTTTGTTTGTACTAATTTTATATACTGTACAGTTATTCTAAGAACTTTATGAGCAATAACCTGTTGCCTGAATGAAAAACAAATGTATTTGTCAGAAGTTGATGTGCAAATAAAAACAAACAAGATGTCACTCTGGTTTTTTTCCCCTCCTGTTGAAGCAGATAATGTAACAACAGCCGATAACGTAATAAATTTGCCCTTTTTGAAATGTAACGGGCCAATAACGTAATAAGTGGCCAATAATGTAATAAAAGTCCTGAACCGATAACGTAATAAATTTTGACGCTTATTACGTTATTGGCCTGGTAAAAGAAAAAAAACTGCAGATGTAATCACTGAGCAAATAACGTAATAAATCACTACATTCAGGAGTTTTTACATTATTGGCCTATTACATTTCAAAAAGGGCAAATTTATTACATTATCGTCTGTTATTACATTATCGTCTGTTATTACATTATCGGCTGCTATTGTGTTATCGGCCGTTATTAAGTTATCGGCTGTTATCGCGTCATCGGCTGTTATTACGTTATCTGCTGTTATAATGTTATTGGCTGTTATTACATTATCGGCTGTTATTGCTTTATCGGATGTTATGACGTTGTCGGGTGTTATTGCGTTATTGGCTGTTATTACATTATTGGCTGTTGTTGCATTATCTGCTGTTATGACGTTATCGGCTGTTATTACATTATCGGCCGTTATTACATTATCGGCTGTTATTGCATTATCAGCTGTTATTACATTATTGGCACCTCCTCCTCAGACTCTGCACACAGATTAGAGTAATATCCACCAGGACACGTGCCTGTCTGCGATGTCCAGTCAGAGCGTAATAGACAAACAAGGCTTTTCATTACCTACTGGTTGTGCAACGTCCCCTCAGCAAGTGTGCGATCTGAATTCCTACACAGTCGAGGTAATCAAGTCTGATCTGCTCCCCAGTTCATTTATTTCAATTAGCTCTACTTGAGTTCTTGAGAGGGTAGGCGGTGAAGACAGGAGGGGGGAACGATGCAAACATGAGAAGGGGTCAGTACTGAAAACTGAGGATCTGTGGAGGAGGAGGATCTGTGGAGATTTGGGTGTTTTTGGGACGTTGAATCGTACACTTCACAGATTCACATGCATACACAGCACATGCATGAACACACACATGTACACACTCTAAAGTCCCTTCACTGGCGCACATTAAAGTACAAGGCTCTCATCCCTTTGGGGCCCAGTGTTCAAGGTTAGCGTCAATGGCAGAATAAAGGTTACCATGTTTTTCTCTCCTTTCTGCGCTCTTCCACTCAATTGAATTTTAACCACACTAAGCTCTTGACCAAGAAAGGTCATCTGTAGCCACTACCTCAGAATAATGATCAAGCAGAAGAGCAGTATGACTGTCAATATGTGATTTCCACAGTGTTGTGCCCTTTTCCCCTGTTCACACTCCACCCTACAGTGCACATTGTGTTTCCTTTCTTTCCTGTGTTGTGCATCATCGCAGTGCTATAACAACTATTATCTGGTGAGAGCTGGAAACTTTCTGGTGGATATAAAAATGGGCCCCCGTGATAGAGTTGCCAACATGTCATTTGGAAGTGGCTGAGGTGCAGTTTGTCCAGAGATAAACCAGTTGAGGGGAAAGCAATGAGAGGAGCTCGTCATCCAGCTGATCTGGGAGCTCAGCCCTGTGAAGGCCTGTGGGAATCCCGGGGAATTGCTCTTTCATGTGAGGAAATTGGCATTTAATGCTTACAACTATAAACATACAAAATACAAGCAGCAGTGCTTAAAAGTGTGTATGAATGGAGGTTTAACATCTGTCAAATCTGTGTCTCAATAACAATACAAAAAGTAATATAAATATACGGGGCCACGATGTGTGGATGACACCACCTCTGCAGCGCTCTGTCTGTTATTACAATCTTTGTACAATCTCTGCTGCTGCATCTAGAGGGTGAAATGAAACCTAATGCACTTTAATATACAAACACTCTCTGTGTTCGATATAAAATATCTACAGCAAGCTTTACCACATGCATGTGAAAATGTTACTTTTTGTAACTTTTGAGCTCTTGGCCCACATTCCTGTTCACTGCTCCATCAAGGATCTGAGCACAACTCTGGATCTATAGTTGGCACAGATGAGCTACTTTTAGGCTCAGGAGTACATTAGTGTAACCCAGAGGCAGCCACATCCTTAGTTGTTGCAGACTGGGAAGAAGAAGATTGGAGGATGTGTCTCTTCTTGCATCTTTCCTCGTGATGTTTTCTCTTATCTCCCGCTCTCTCTCTGGCGCTCGCTTTGCTGTCTCATTATTCTGGAGCGCAGCATGTTGGAGATGTTTCATTACTGTTTGTTGGACCATCTACTCTCCAGTTCCCCCTGTCCTCAGATCCTCTCCGGTGACACTGATTCTAACCAAACTCAACATTTCACAAAGTCACAGGGAGAGATGAACAGAATTAAACAGATGTTCAGATTAATTAGGAAGAGTCAGCGGGAATATCTACATTTCCGGGTGAGCAGGGACATTCCCTTGGTCTCCACACGTCCACCCGAATCCGGATGTGGTGTCACAGTAGATAACAGCAGACATTATTTTCCACACCACTGATGTGTGTATGAGTGCGCATGCTGCTCTCAGTTTAGCATCTTGTGCTGCACAAGTGGTGGGGAATAACTTGGATCATCTCTGGCTCGTGCTGAACATGCTCCACGATGCGTAGGTCTGGATGTGCGTTTGTGCGGGGGTTTGTGAAATCATCGAGCATTTGCGGCCGAGCAGGGGTTCTCCTATTAGTGTGCATGCGAGCACTTCTCCTGCCAGGTCCCATCCACAGCTCCTTTATCTCACCAAGGGTGGGGGGGGGGAGCATTTCCACAGATGCCTTTTCCATCAAAAGCGCTTATCAACAAAGCTAACATTAGTAAAGCAGTTTGAAAAAATGGCTTGAAGGCGAAGGAGGGGAAATAGAAATCCCTGGGCGAGTGGACAAACAGCTTGGTGATGATTCGGAAGCTCAAGGCCCTGTGTGTCTGAGAGAGTGTCAGATGATTATCTGGCAGACGGAGAGCCCAGATTTAAACACACAGCTTGAGCACACCCCCGCCACCTCCAACATACACACATCCTACTCATAATTTGCCGTCTGCTGCGGCTCGCAGCATCCGCCACCACAGATACAACCACCACCACCACTACTGCCACGCCATCCCCACTTAACTCAGTCCTCGGTTAAAGGAGGACTGAGTTGTCTGCTCCCCCAGACAGCCATAGTAATCAGCAGAGTCTTATTTACCAGAGAGGGAGAGAGACCGGATGAGGAGAATCAGAAACAAGAAGAAAAAGCTTGGTAGTCATTCACTAGACAGCCCCGTGTTATATGAATCACTCAGGCCAATTTAAACATGAACAGCTGTTCATAAATCCAAGGCAGACAGTGTTAATGAACAAACTTAGCCCTGATAAGAAAAACAGGAGTAATAATCACAGGGGGACCTGCATTCAGCTCGGCGTGTGCGTGTCTATGTGTGTCTCTGATTTGTTAGTGGCTGAGTGTAAGTGAGGGAGAGAGTGGTAGCTGCATGACCCCATCACTCAATAGAAATGATTTTTTCCCATAAATCAGACACGGCAGTGAGGAAAAGAGCACGAGCGAAAGACAGAGACTGAGTGATTCAGCTGTGGGAGTACACTGGCTCAGACCTCAGTTGAAAAGCCAAGGAAACTAATCGTTTCCATTCACCTCAGTGAGTCTGGCTCTTGTCTGTGGTCCTGAATGCAAAGAAATCCTCTCACTCCGTCACCCATTTTCCTTCACTCTCCCCCCTCCCCCTCCCTCCTCTCCCTCGGTCTCCGTCTCTGAATGATCAATGCACCCCGTCCTGTATCAGTAGCGGCAGTGACACGGTTGTTATTCTATCACAGAGAATCACAAGTGGCAGCATTTCATGGGCACCTGGACACTTTTCATAAATCTTGCAAGGCAGAGGTGAACTGCATAGACAAAACGCCTCGCTTGAGGTGCGAGGGGCCCGAAAGTCACAGAGTGGTTAGAGACAACAATTTGTGCTCTGTCACTTGTACCAAATTGCCAATGTCGTGTAATCTCTGTATTTATACCAGCTAAATGGATAAAGCCTGCTAATCAATACACCTTCTGGGAAGACAAAGTGCATCCCTTTCAGTGCAACTGGCAGCATTTGAATTATGCTTTCATATGTTTCACAATAATGAGAACAATTGGGCCTGACTCCCCTACTCTTCAATAATTCACACCCAACCTGAGACATGAAGCAATATTCTGAATCTGCAATCGGGAATTACTCTTGCAGTCACTCTTTTGTCTTTGGCTGTCTTTCTCACTAACTCTGATTCACTTTTTTTGGACTAGTTTTTCTTTTTTTCCCCCCGCTTCTCCATCTATTTCCTCTAGGACACATCAAACAGCCATTTCTAGTTAAGTCCCATATGCATGCGTGCTTCAGCATCAGATGAAAGTGCACTGATGTACTGATTGAATGCTTTGCTGCCAGAATAAACCAGAACCTACTCTGTTTAACCCGCAACGCTTCAATTTGAATTCTACTGAAGATCCAGGCTCCACTAAAGCTCCGTGTGGGTTTCCTCCATCTTTACACAGTAGTATTACAGTTCATGTTGTAAAATGAATGTATGCTTATGATAGAGAGACAGTGTGTGTTGATGTGTGTGTCGATGCTGCTGCAGTGCTAATGAGAGACTAGGGGTTTCAGAGTTTCAGGTGCTGGTGCTTTTGAGAGAGGAGGTGAGTGACAGGGCTCATGAATAGTGATGGCCGACAGCTGCTCATTAACCAAGAGACTGTCTGTCAGCCAGCAGACTGGAACAGCAGTCCTTCCCCTATGTTTACACGCACACTTGCTCATAAACACACACCAGCCATGAAAATACATATATATACACAAACCTGTGCAGATTTGCCCACATGAACACACACACAGATCCCTTCATCTGGGTCCCCTGTGCCCGCTGTCGACTGGAGGCCAATCATCCCTTTCCCCCCAACAGCATGAGCGCAGGATGTCTATTACATTATGTGCCCACACCACTCCCACTGGGGCAAGACCCTCACTGAATATGGAAACATCTGCAGGATGTAAATTCTGAATGAGGCCCAGAGAGCAAAAGGCACAAAAGATTAAGGTTAAAGCAGTGCCTGGAGAACTGATATCCTCCCTTTAAGCACTTTTAAATTGTTGTGATGGAGAAATGTCTGCCACCTTCACAGTCTGCCTCTTTTTCATTTTGACAACCTTGAAAGAAAGTTACAATTCGACTGCAAGGTGACCTAAATACTGTGTGTGTGTGTGTGTTTCATCACTTTAATAATTGTTGCATGTTGCGCTTCCAAATAAGTTGGTTTGAGAGGCGCATGCAGAGAGTATGAAAAAGTCTGTGAGCCAGTGGGGGCCTGCACAATCCTAACAACACCACACTGTGAAACTGTGGAGGCTAAACTCATTTACACTGGTAAAAAAGTACCTGGAAGTTGGTACCTGGTACAACTTTTCGTACACGGTTCCAAAAAAAGTACCCGGTCAGGTCGGAGCAGGTACTAAAATCTTATTGGTTGGAATCGTCACTGCGTCGTTGCGTCATCACTGTGCGGCACATAATCCGCGGCATTTTTAAATCTTCGGCAAACCGTGCAGACGTGTTTGAAATAACAAGAAGAAGAGAAACGGCATCTGTTAGAAATCCTGCCCCGTGGACTCAGGACGAGGTGCAAACCTTTCTGTCATTAGTCGCCGATGAGAAAATTCAGAAACGAAAGAATCGCATAAAAGATGACGTCACGAATGACGACCAGCTACACGGAGGAGGGACTATCCTCGGCAATGTAAATGCAACCGAGCAGCCGATCCCGAACGATCCGAGGTGAAGTGAAGCGAGTAGGTACCAGTGTAAATGCGCCATTACTGTCCTCTGATTGGCTATGTGGACGGGTTAGGAAATGAGGTGAAAATCTGGTCGTGTTTGTTTCAATAAAATCAAATATTTATGTGATAAAATAGCAGGTATGAGTCAGTCAGCACTGTAACACTCAGCGGCATTGACGACCATCAGACATTTAGCTTGTATAAACATCGTCATAGTTTTTATTAATGAGCCATTTATACCAGCGGGAGCACTCTGTAGTAGTTTGTTGGATTTGACTGTAACGTTCAGAATCAAGGCCGTTTCACTGTGTAGAAATTTCTGAGGATTTTTTTTGAACAAGGCCACAAGTTTGCATTCTTAGATTAGATAATGAATAGTCTTTTGTCATAACAGATTTTCCTTAATTCTCTAAAGATAAAGAAACACCACAGACCTTCATTAGATGTGTCCCAGGGACTTGAGTTTAATTTAATACTGCCTATTCTGCAAGATGGGTGCGATCACTTTGGAGCCAGCGAAAGCTCATCAAACCAGCTATTGTTATACATTCTTGTCATTGCCAGCTAATAATCTTGATCGAAGGGAATAATTGAGAAATGGTCGTCTCTCCCAGCTGTTCGCCCCCCGAGGGGCCGTGTGCACCCGTCTATCTGAACAGTTTTGGTCGAAGCACTTTTGTCTGTTTCACCTCTCGGAGGTGGAGGTCAAAGCAAATCACCGCAAAATGATTCTGAGTGACGCTGGCAGATGTTGTGTCTGATGCCATTCAACAATCTTTTAGAGAAGACTGCGGCTGTCCTGTGCCACTTTGTGTGTGTGTGTGTGTGTGTGTGTGGTTTCCTCTCTCTGCCCTTGAGCCTTTATCAAGTCCTTCTAATTATTTTATTATGCAAATGAGTCGCCATTATTTCATTAGCGAGGCAGCCAATCACAGAAGCTGATTAGAAAGTGATTAGCATGCAGTCGGTTTCTCTCCCTTTTCCCGTGTCCTTGTGAATGGAGGAGAGGGTGGCAATAATGACCCATCTGGACACACACTCATGCATATACATGTACTTTGTAAATTGTTGTAGGGATTTGTTATACCGTATTATACAGTTAACGCATGCAGAATGCAGTAATGATCCAAAAAGTAAACACAGTTCTTCCTGGAGGAGGTTTTAAATTGATGAAGTAAACACAGTACGTTTACTACAGTTGAGGATCTGGTGACTGTGAAAGTCTTCAGCCTCCTCCAGCCTGTAACTTGACTGTCTTAGGTCAGTCTCATGCAGCCTCTTGCTTTGTCTTTGGCAACATGACGCAGCTGTTTTCAGTGAAAACGCTCAAAAAAACATTGACTGTTTATGGAAAAGGTCTTAGTGTGTAACAACGTGCAATACCCCCAATGGCCACTAGAGGCTGTCTCCAAAAACTCTGGCTCCAATTAATTTAAATTCACATCATTTTAAACCATGAAATATATTTTTTCCTAATTTCATTGTGATGTCATTACCTACATTTAATTATTCTTATCAGTGATCATGTCCATCTGAAAAAAAAAAAATCATTAATAAGTAGATATTAGACTTTAAAAAGAGGATAATTTAGAGTGGTGTTAGACTAGATCTTATGCCTCTCGTACACATTGAGCAGTGTCCTCAGGTTCAAGGGTCAGACCCGCCTCCTCACGCCTCCCTACAAATCCAAATATGGTCACTTCACTCCACAAACCAACTAGTGATGTCACACTAGCTTCCTTCATTCAATATGATGTAATATGATACTGTACACAACCTGTGCAGCACCAAAAACACAGCTAGCTGCTGGCTGGTAAACACAGGGGGAAATTAATTAGAGCTAAAAGAAGAGCAACTCCTCCATTTACACACATTAAAGGGTTAAAACTTCAAAGGATTGATGGATGCTACAAAGTGACCACATGCACTGCACTGAAAAACAATGACTGCACGTCAGTATTTAGCACTAGCAGAGCAAACCAAATGCAAAGCAGAAGTCAGTGGTTGTTGTATTTGACATTACATTAAAAATGTAAAAAACAGATTGCTTATATCTCCCATGAAATATTTGAGCCAAACACAGCTCGTCACTGAGTCTTTTTTTTCCCCAGTCGAGGCAAAATAATAGTTCAAGGTTCTGCTCGTCTCATTATTGGCAACAAGGATTTGCTGTCAGATGCATGTGTCTGTTGATGTGTGTGCTGGTTTAAGTTGGCAGGACATTTGGGAAAGGGAGAAGTGTTAACTGAGAACGTGGGCGAGCTAGCGTGAGGTTTGTGTGTGTGTTTGTGTGTGCAGGCATTACACACACACACACACACACACAGAGCTACTTTGTTTAGTATGTTAGCAGCTGAAAGTGGATGTCTATCAGAGGTGTGCAAACCAGAGGAGAGAGGAATGTTGTGCGATTGAAAATGTTTCTTTTAAACCAGCCAGAAATGCAGAATTTAAAACAAGGACATGTTTTTCTTCACTGCAAATCCAAGGCAAAATACTTCTCCCTCTCCCACCACAGCACTATATCAGAGCTCAGTGTAACTCTGTCTGTGTGTGAATGCAGTTAAAAGCCCCCAAAAACTAGCACGGTGTGTTTAAATTCAATTTTGCGATGCTCTGTATGCTGCTTTCAGAGGGCTCGGGCTTTGAAACTAAATAGAGCTACTGTATGTTCACTGTAGCATCAATAAGGTGAGAGAAGAAGGCCAAACAAACGCTGTAGTCGGTAAACCAAGGCTAAGTGTGTTTGCGATGTCAAAACACGGCAAAACAGTTATAAAAGAAAACAGGGATTTACACAGATTTTACACTAAACTCCATTTTTGACCAGGTTTAGTTTCCAGCTGTCAAGTACACAACAGTGAGGTCATCAGCGTTGAGTCCACACCCAGGCTGTGTGCATGCAGTTAATGACAGCAAACACACTGACATGATAAAATTATTATGAAGAAACTACTTCACATCAAAAAATGCACATATTTCCAAAACATCTTGTATTTTTCTATCATTGGAAAACATTGGAAAGTTATATTAAAAACCTTTAATACTGTAAAGTAATGGAAAATAACACAAAAATACAGCACTTTTACAAATTTAGAATATAATTTTAATTTTAGGTTAAATCTTGTGTAATTTTTGGTCTTTTAATGTTTAATGAAGCATTTTTAAAACAATAAAACTGATAAAAATTACGTTTATTCAACATTTTTGTCCTGAAAACATAGAGAAATGTACAGGATGTCGATGAAAATATATAACCACGGCTACATTTTGTCAAATTTCTCACATTCATGTACAATATTTAGATTAGATTTAACTGTTTTTGTCTAATAAATAAAGAAAAATATTACTACTAAAATACTATCAATATATATGTTCACTAAAAGTCTTGTTTTGTATGTTTTAAATTAGATACATTTGAAGTTGGTATTTTAATGTGTATTTTTATTTCATTTTTTGTATTTATCCAAAAATAGAAAAAAAAATCTATAAAACATATGTATAATAGTCCACTGATGTTTTAGTGGTTTGTAGGTGCAGTACACACACACACACACACACACACACACACACACAGAGACAGAT
>OOFC01032060.1:33878-44734 GCA_900323345.1 Pseudochromis fuscus | reverse complement strand
CTAAAACTAGAAAAGCACTCTGAGAGCGCAGACCTCCACCAAGCACTGTTAAGGCCAATTGATACTTTCCGCGTCCGCATGGCCGTGTTGGTGCACGAGGGTCCGCGTCACGTAAATGTCATGGAACACGTCAGGAAGCGCTCGAGCGGACAGGTGTGGAGGCGTCCGCGTACAGCTCCAAAAATGTGAGTGCATCGCCTGGGCGCGAAGGGCGCGAGCAACTGCGCATGTGTCAAAATCAATACAAGCAACTGCACTGCGCTCATGCTAGCATATCAAGATGGACGCCTTCGAGGAGAGACTTTGCGAGGAGAATCCTTAAAAAAATTCCTGGATCCAGACGGTGTTGCGGATCACCCCCAAAATGAAATCAGTTTTTCCTTTTCCCACTTCCAACATATCCTGAAAATTTCATCAAAATCCGTCCATAAGTTTTTGAGTTATCTTGAACACAGACTGACAGACAGACAGACAGACAGACAGACAGACAAACAGATAAACGCCGGCAAAAACATAACCTCCTTGGCGGAGGTAAATATATCTGTGAATCCCGAGAAACATAATGAATTTCAAATAAACAGTATAATAAATGTCAAAAATAATAGTTTATATTAATAACACTGTAATAGGATCTAATTACACACAATATTGCTACCTGAGATATGTCACAGTGTCTGTAAAACAACAATGCAGTTGCCATGGAACTGTGCCAGTAGTGGTTGCTACTAGCAACTAAATGGTCGACTGAAAGTGACAGTGAGTTGCAGAACAAGACTGACAAGAGCATTGATTTTAACAAGTATGTTAACATTCTAAACAGCTCAGAGAGTTTTGCAGTCAGTTTATTTGCCATCCCCGGTACAGTAATAATGTAAAGATGTCAGCTGTAGAAACACTTCACGCTCACTGTCTGTGTGTGTGACAGCTTCCACTTTGATCTCAAAACTTTTCCCAAAAGATTCTCCTTTCTCCTCTTGTCAAGTATTTTCTCCCAATTTAAACTTTTAGTTTTCTTTGTGGACTCAGTGTATCTCAGTTTGTGCAACCTGAAACACACCAGTATCCAAAAATCTTTTTTCAGTATATTGGTATTCACAAGAGGTGTCACATTATTATGGCATCATAAAAACCTTTGCAGATAAAGTACAATTGGATTATTCCTCAAAACATCTGATTTTGACAGAGCAATGTAGTCGTCTGACAGACTTCTACTTTCCTGACCTTAAGTATGTGCGTCTACAGCTTCACTGGCCTCAGTGAGAAAGAGTGGTGGCAAAGCATGAAACAATCAAATAAAGCCATTGAATAAATTTGTGAGGAACTAAAACTGTATGTATTATTTGTTTTGTTTTGTTGGAAAAAAAATGTAAGGAATAGCACCATTGTAACAAATTGGGGAGAATCTTGAGGCAACCTGTAACCTTGCAAAGTGTAACATGTGCGCTCTGTGTAGTACAGTGTAATTATTGCCAGCACAATGCTGTGCTCTTAGAAGAGGTGATTGATTTATACAGATGGCTGCGTTCCTTCAGAGTCAGACACTGAGGGATGTCAATTTCTTCTTGAATGAAACTGATAAATTGGCAGCATGCTGGTTTCCATCTGAGGGATGTGAATCATTACCAAATGATGGCTGAACAGCGATGATACAAATATGTGTCAGTATATTTGTTCAGAGTAAACAAGAAACTAATTAACACTGTGATGTTGCCACAGTCACCATCACTATCTTATTTTTCAACTCGCAAATGAAATAGAAAATGTGTCTCAGGCTCAACTAAACTTTTCTCTTGAAGGTCCAAAAATATTCGTCACAAAGTCCTCCATCCTGCAGCCCTGGACTTTTGTGGTTTATGTGACTCTAAATACAGCTAGGAGGACGTAAGATTTTTGGATCAGTGACTGACTACACACACACACACACACACACACACACATACACATACACACACACACTCCTGAGAACGTGGGGCATCAGCAAAGCTGTGCCTTGAAGGGGATTGAACCTGCCATCTGTACTACAGAGCTTTAGATCATGACAGATCGTGAACTGTTAACAGTTGTATCAAAATCATGCGGTGCAATATGCTGTGCTACAGCAGGGGCCAGACAGACATCAAATCCATTATAAACCAGGGTTTCCTATCTTAAAGAGCATTGTCTACCTTTGCTTTTTCCTCAAGATTTTCCTGTATCTCCCTTCCTCTTTTTTACCTTCACTCTGGCCTGTTGGTTATTCCTGTCAGTGGCTGCCTGAGCCTCACCGGAGCTTGTATCAACTCCTTCCTCTCCCCGGTGTGACATTCATAGCATTACAATTGAGCCGTCAATCTGTCAAGCTTTACCCCTGCTAAGCCGCAAGCAGTGGGAAGCACAGAAGAGGGACAAGTTTGCCTCTGCTTCTGTTTTGCTTCTCTGTAGTTAGTGCCCAACAACCACAATACGTCTGAGACATGATGTGAAATAGATAAGCTTTTAGTTGCCAGCTGAGGCAAGCCGTTCAGTCGTCATTTTTCACCCTCATTTCCCATCCACCGCTGGGTATTTTTTGCTGATGACTGACTTGCTGATCGCTGTTGGCTTCTCATTCTGTTGGATTCTCATTATTTTTTTCCCCTCCACCCCCACTGCTACCTCTCATACATGCATACACTCCTCCTCCACTGTTTTTCAAATCCTCTCCCCTCTCTCTCCCTTTGTATTTGTCTCTGCCTCCCTTCCCTGGGTGATGTCAGACTGAGCTCCTGTAAGGAGGAGATAAAGCCCCCCAGCAGGGCAGGACCACAGCTTTCACCTTCTGACTTCCTGGACAAGCTCATGGGGAAAACGTCAGGATATGATGCACGCATCAGACCCAACTTCAAAGGTACAGTCTACAGACCATCAACTCTCAAGAAACTCCAGTAGAAACCACAAGCACTGGGAAACAAAACAAACACCAGCAGATCTGTGCTGTGAAAGCTAAACACCTTCTTTGTGTGATGTATGTTTTTCTATTCAAACTATAGTATGAATCTGAGATTTCCAGCTTTCCACTACGTACACTGTATAGTACGCCATGCACACTGCTGCTGTGTCTTCTTGAAATTACACAATTTTAGCAGCAATGATGATGAGGGAAACATAATTGCTGCCTGGTTTCTGTTCACTGGCAACATTTTTTCCCAGTACAGGAACAGTTTCTACAACACATGAGTCTGAAGGAGCAGGGTGGGTTGGATGGTTTGCATATGAAATGCAGCAGGTTTAACAGAGAAGGACTGAGCTACTCACTGTGGGTTCTGCATGTGATGAGATTTTAACACGGTGGACTATCCTCTTAGATAAAAACTGACACAGCTGCATCCCATCAATTCATGCTGAGCATTGCTAAAGTCAAAAAACTCAAATAGTGCAGCAGTAAAAACCTTCAATATGACAGATATTGTAGTTGCTGTAATTGTGTATACAAATATCTACTTTTGTCATAATAACAACAGTAATTTAGGGCTAAAATGTGGCAAATGTGTGCCACTGATTATAAAACACCTTAAATTACTCCATAAGCTGTGTGTCACAGCTGCTCCAACTGCTGCCTGTGTCAGGGAGAAAGCTAAATCAACAGTATCTTTGCCTCACATCTCTCTTCACACCCTCCAGCTCTCCTGCACCACTCCTGAAAGAAACACCTTACAGTTTGAAAATCTCAAGTTTTAAGCAACAACAGCAATTTAATGTTAAACATTCGGTGTCTGCGAAGGTCACTTATTAAAAGTTTTAACAATCCCAACATTATCTATTTCTCTACAATTTCCCTTAAAACTTTTCCGCCCTAATTAGACTTCAAGTAAAAGAACATACACCTCGTGAGAGCCTTTGTGGCTCTTTAACATCCGAACTGAAGCTGGCACGACTTGCATTGCATCAATATTTTTAGTAGCAATAACTGCACAGGGAGGAAAAGTAATGAAAACACAGCTGAAATTCTTACGAAGCCTCAGGACATATTCTCTATAATAGGTACTTTTAATGTGAGCAGTGGTGTTATCTCATAAATCCCATCTGAGTGACAGATGTGTTAATTCAGTCTGTTGTTCCCTCCTTCAGGCCCACCTGTGAATGTCACCTGCAATATTTTCATCAACAGCTTCGGGTCGATCACAGAAACTACAATGGTAAGAAGACCTTCAGGATTTCAAACATCGCACTTATGTAAGAAATACAAAGGGATTTTCTTAAAAACACCAAAAAAAACCTTGATTATTGCTAGTAATAATTTAGCTATATCTCTGCATGATTTATACAAAAATCATCAAAAGTACAAACACTATCTTTTTTTAAATTATTATTATTTCTACCACCTTTTTTGTTAATCCTCTTGGTGCTGAAACCTTTCCCTTACCTCTGTTTCCTGGAGCATAACAGTGCAACCTTCAGAGACCAGTGAGTCTCTGACACACTGATAATGAACTGTCCACTCTGCAATTAAAATGAAAAATTGAGAAAATGAATGAAAAGGGGGAAGGGAGAGTGAGGAAGGCTGCCCTCAAGTCTGCTTTTACAGTGTTATGGCTGCTGGGTCAGCACAATACAGCAGCAAAGAGTTTAAGGGTATCTGAGGGAGTTTCCGAGGGTCAGTCCTCCAGCCACATTATTCCAGACTAATGATGGTGTTGTACGTGCAGGAGAGGCATACTGTTTAAATGTGATCAATGACAAAGCCCAAAGATTGTTAATCGTACAGATTATAATTCTAATTTAATTATTTGTGTATGTTAGCTGCAGGTAGGATTGTGTTCAGTACCTGTCCTTGGCCTGGCCAGCATCCCCAGCCCTCTGCTCACCTGCAGCACATGGTGTAGCAACAGTACACCAGCATTTTCAGTTAGCAAAATCTGATGAAGGAGGAGAAGGAAGATTTTTCAAGTGCACCACGTATTTGCAATTTTCTTCTCTTAGTAAACAGCTCCAAGCCCAAATGTTCACTGCACACATCACTGCATATAAAATAATGCTTTAAATACCATAAATACATAATATCATGTATATTGTTGTATATCTAAATGGACCAACAGTGGCCAGTATCATACCAGCTCCAGAAGCTTCTTAAATCCCCACAGCAGAATTATCCACCTCTAACCTCTCCATCTGCACTGCAACCTCCACTGATGATATGTGTTCCTTTAACTTCCACAGGACTACAGGCTCAATGTATTTTTAAGGCAGAAATGGAACGACCCTCGTCTGGCGTACAGTGAATACCCAGACGACTCCCTTGATCTGGATCCATCCATGTTGGACTCTATCTGGAAACCTGATTTATTCTTTGCAAACGAGAAAGGAGCCAATTTCCACGAGGTCACCACTGATAACAAGCTGCTACGGATTTTCCAAGATGGCAGCGTTCTTTACAGCATCAGGTAACTGAAGATAATATTTTTTTTAAACTTTTCTAAACAGCAGAGACACTGCAAGAACTGGGTTATGAGCAGCTGGAGGATGACATGAGGGGCACAGTCAACCTGCAGCTGTAGTACGATGTGTAAAATCAACTGCAAGCCACTAATAAATAAGTCAGTTATCTTTTTTTAATTACTTTAAGATGTTCTAACTAGAGGCTAATGATGATTATGAGTTATAGAAGTGTTGCTATGACTTTAAATATGTACTGTAATTTATATGGCTAACATGAAATGACCATATGTTACAGTGATTGTGAAAAGGTCTATTTCAGTACATTCCTGCCAAATAACTTAAGGAAATAGCTGAAAACATGGTTTCTGCTCGGTCTGGTCCGAGCAGGCAGATAGCAAACAAATCCTACTCATAAATGACCTCTTGACCACAATGGCAGCAGACTGCTGAATAGCCAGTCACACACACCCTATTGCACATTTCCACCCACTTAGGCACACTGCAGGTCACCAAAACACTAATAGGGTGCAAGCAGGAAAAAAAAACACACATACACACACAAAAATGTCAAGCAGCAAGTGTGTGACAGAGTGTTTGAAGTCAGTTTGTTTAATGAAACTCTGCACTAGATGGGAAATTTGTAGATGGCTTATTAAACTATAGTATAAGAGGAAGGGGATGTACTTTCCAATTTTACAACTTTAAACTGATTCGTATTGGAAAATGAAACAACAAATGGATGTGTGGACTGATGAATAAGTGTTTATACATTTCAGGGATTAAAGCAATTACAACAAATTGTTTAAGGTCAGAACTTTTAATATGACCTTTGCCCAAAGGTTCACCCCTTCATGAAAGCTCTTAATTGTAATACAGTTTCAGTATTTTCCATTACATTATAATACTGCATAAATTGTAATATATTTTGTACAAAGGCAGAGTCTTCCATTGTACTGACTCACAGTATTGTACATACAGATAATCATCTCCTCATTGTGCTGATTGTACTGATTTACAGCGTCATCTAGATGTGTTCACTAACTATTTGGTAATTATGAATCAAACAGCTTTGTGTGCTCTAAGTACAGGACACAATTTGGGAAGTGTTTGGAGAGTCACTCACTGGAGTATAAGTAGTTTGTTCTTGTGCTTGTGAAAAAGATATTGTGTCATCATAACACAATGAAGCAAATGGGCGCCTGTGTGTATATTGCTGGCGGCTCTTGTCTCGCCTCTGGGCGATGCATTACAGCAGGTAATTACACAGCTTTTCTCCAGACAGGCTCCCAAATAGCTCTCTCTCTCTTCTCTGTGAGAATTCTTGAAGGCTTAATGCATCAACAGCACAACAAATAAAAGTAGGGATGCCTACACCAATTACTTTCCTATTACTGTGCTGCGAGGAGAGATAAAATGGCAGAGTAACTCCAGACATTTTCCAATCTACTGTTTTGAAGGGGGGAAAAAAGCATTTTCGTGTATCCAGTTTTATTTGATTGAACGCTTTCATACAGACTCCTGGTTTATAAATTGCAGAACAAAACAACTGATTATTTTGCTGTTCTTTTAATCTGTTAACCTGTCCTTCCTCCTTATGTTTGGTCTCTTTTTCCTTGAGCCCTTTTGTGCCTTCTGACATCCCCTGTGGCTCCTATTCTCTCTTCCAATCTTTGTTTTCTATCTCAGGCTGACTCTTACCCTGTCCTGCCCTATGGACTTGAAGAATTTCCCAATGGACATTCAGACCTGTACCATGCAGCTTGAAAGCTGTGAGTTTTCATTTCTTTCTCTTCCTTTTGTCTCACACTTCTCTTTTAATCTCCCTTTGGTTTCCTGTTTTCTACCTTTTGCCCGGCTTGCAAAATCTCTAACGTTGCTATGTTCTGTGAAATTGCAGTTTTCTAATGGGATCCAATGTGTTTGTTGTTATTTATTACTGATATTGGGAATGCCATTGTTATGATCAGGCTAGACAGTCATCAGTGCATCATGGTGTTGAAGTGCTTTTGTCCAAGTATGACATAACAACAGGAACAGGAGCATTTTTTTTTTTACCCTCTCCAAAATGACTAGAAATCCATCTCTGTCTTGCAAACTCTTTACCCAAAGTCCCATTTATGACAGGCTCCTCTACTGCTCAGTATGTTCAGTAATGGATGTGACTGTATCACAGCAGCTCTGTCCTGCTCTCCACTGGGGATGTTTTCACTTCTGTACCACCAGGAAAAAAATTCACTGGTTTATCCTCGTCCCTAAAAAGGTTTTTCTCCTCTAGCATTAAAAGGGAAAACATGCTGTCTGAAAGGAAAGCACAAACCTCTGTCTTGCCTTTTAAAGCATGTAAACTAAGCAGGTACATCAACTGAGGAGTCTTGGGTTTTGTTTAGTTTTTTTTAGCATATGTCTTTCAGCACAATATCTTGTAATAATAATATAATAATGGTTTGGATATATATAGCGCTTTTTTCTGAAAGTCCAGACTCAAAGTGCTCACAGAGAGCACCCATTCACACTGGTAGTGGTAAGCTAAGCTAGCCACAGCGGCCCTGGGGCAGACTGACGGAGGTGTGGTTGCCACTCTGCGCCTACAGCCCCTCCAACCACCACCAAACTTACCTGATCAACCAGGCCCAACACGCTTTGAAAGAATACTTTACAAAGACGTGAGGGCCTGGAGCTGCACTGCTGTCTCTCATTTCGAGGGCGGGCTTAGCAAGCTGAGAGGGCACCAATCACAGAAGTTGAATGTGACGCACAAAGTGTGAGACGCTACACCGGATATGACGTTAGTGTATTCTGTCAAATAGTGTAGCGTGTGTAGCTGCACCACGAAAACAAACGAGTGGAGCTATAGCAAACAGAGGAGAGAGGACTAACATTAATGACAGCTGTCGATTTAGAGATTCTATATTTTCCAGTTTTTGCAAAACCGAAGCTAGAGCAGGAGTAAACACTCGTACGGCAGCCATGTCCAACGTTTTCAATGTTTTGATTTGGGAGAAACGCTTGTTCCGGCTTCTCAGTATGACGCGTCAACAACAGGGGCATGTAATTGGTCCGTCCCAAAGTTTGCTCATGAAGGGATTGGCTGTGTCTCCGGTGTCAGACCCTTCTGCATTTGAACAGAATGTAGGAGGGTCTGATTGGTCAGGCTACCACCAAACCATTCAGTCAACATTCATACAGGGTAAGCTAAGGTGGCTAAGTGTCTTGCCCAAGGACACACCCACAATGACTGGGAGCCTTCGGTTGGCCACTCTACCACTGAGCCACTGCCGTACTTCATTGTTTTAACCTGGAAAGGGTTCCTAACTATGCACATAAACTGGAAACATTAAATTAGCCGAGCTGAGAATCCATGTTCATTTCAGTTGGAAAATCTTATGGTCATTAGCTTCAAAGAGGAAACGTGCTTCCATAGAGCCATATGTGAAAGCAAGCCCAGAGTTTAGAGTGGCTAACCTGTCAAATGGAGCTGGACAGTTATAGTAATAGTAAAGGGGATGATGCTTAATGATGATCAAGCATTTTTGCTTTTTACATATTCACATTTCCTCCACATTTATTTAACTCGGAGCTCGATAAATGTACAAAAGACATTTGAAACCTTTTGAAATGTTACTGCACTGATAAAACAAAGAGCAGGGATAACATTCTCCTTCTTCAGTCCTTCCTTGCCTTTAGCCGTGATAGCATCTGCCCTCATGAAACCAATTTCCAGGATATAAATAATAAAACTTTAATTTTCTGTCCCTTTTATTATATGTGACCCACCCCCTGTGCCTAGAGGTGACCTAATTTCCCATCACAGGGACAAAAGAATTTAAGTATAGCTAAGGGTGAAATGGACAAAGTACTAAAGTTGAAGTTATCTTTTCAGGAGCATTTCTCACATGTGAGTAAGTCAAGCAAAATGCTGGTATTGCTGCCTACAACCTTCACTGATTCAATAAGGAACCTGTCCCCCCTTTCGTCCAAAGAGCAGTGTGATTTATTTCTGCGAATTAGCACAGGGACGAAGAGATTAAAAAATCCAATAATACAAAAACAAAAATATAATAAAGACAATTTGCCCTTTAGGAGTGTGAGGAGACGAGATGCTCAGGTAAACACGTGCACTAAAAGGGAAAGTACGTGTGTTTTGTGTGTGTTTTGTAACTGTATCTCATCACACTGTCATTAGAGGAGACGTAATCATTTCTGATAAAAGGCCTGGTGAGGGTACTTGGCCTTGTGTTGACAAGTGCTAGTACACAACCCAAGGGTGTGATCACCTTGGCTAGAGCTTAATGTTAAGAGGACGTTATAGGTTTTACTGCCACTACTGGAGCTGTGGCAACACCATCTGCTCAACAGGAAAAAGAGCAGTGAGAGAAGAGGGTGATGGGGTAAAAAAAAAAAAAAAAGAAAAGAGTTATCTTTGGGGGTTGAAAGAGCCAAGGCCAATCTTCTTTTCAGGCCTTTCATGCCACGGGCTTATATAGATATATAAATAGAGCCAACCATAGGATTCTGCCTTATTCTGACACATCAAAGCCCTATATATGCAGCTTATACCACTTTGCTTTGCCTTGGGCCATTAGTGTCCAGTAACCTCAAATCTACTTTGAAACTTACACGATAAGTGAAAAGCAAGACTACGACAGCAAATGTGAAGCATAACTGTAGCTGCACTGACACAGTAGCTCTCATTAGGTGAACGACTTTTTAACATGATAAAGGGGCGGCATGTGACTAACATTCATTACTCCGCCCAGCAGAGGTACTCCAGACATTCTGACTCATAAATTTCATTTTTATTGCACCTTAAACACTGTGTCGGTTATGTTTTGACGCCGCTTAGCTGCAGCTGGCATAAGAACAGAGGACCATTTCATTATCTCAGGAAAGCATTGGTATTCCCCTTGGTTGTTGCAGCAGGATGTGTGAATGACAGTAAATTCTCCTCATGAACAAGATAAGTGTGTCTTAGCGGTGGTGTTTTTCAGACTTGTGGTACGGGATCGGGTATAACATCTTGAATAATTGATGTCTATGTAACTCTGGCCTCTAAAGGGTCCCAGTAGACATCAGTATTATTCAGATGTGCAAGGAACTCCACGTTGTTGTTGCGTGCGGCATGCATTTTTAATATATCTATAATCAGGCAGCTGTGAGAAGGAGTACAACCTGCAAAAATATCGTGCAAATCAACATGAATACATGCTTGGGTTTCAAATGTGTAAGAAAAATAATTATCCTGGGCGATCATATCGTCGTGTATGTAATTACCTGCAACGTGTCCCACTGTTTTAGGCTGATATGCTCCTCATGTCCTCCCATATTCTGTAACCTTCAAAGAACCGTGACAGCACAACTATAGCCGCGCTGTGTGACCTTTACTATGACAAACAGGGTGGCAGAGGGTAGCTGGTAGCTGGACAGATGGGCAGAGGGCCATTACATCACCACAATCCTCCAAG
>OOFC01032060.1:0-30963 GCA_900323345.1 Pseudochromis fuscus | reverse complement strand
CTGACCCTTCATGAGGACTGAATCCTTCTTCCCCATTGTTTTAAACCCAAGGAACAACATAACAGCAAGTGACTTTAAAACTGTTGACTGCATGATGTATAGCACTGACAACTTTCCAAGCAATCACAGTGTTATGGAAGATTACAGGAACAAAAACACACACACACACACACACACACACACACACACACGACTCCTTGTCAGCCCCTATAACAGTGACTTATGCCTCCTGTTATTGTGTGACGCTGTATATTCAGGAACTGACAACATCACCACGCTACAGCTGGCTGTCATGTTACATGAGGAAGATCTGCCCATTTCAGTTCAGCTTGTTTCCAAAGTGAGTGCTGACCTGTGAGGAGTCGTGTGATCTTTTACCTCCGTCACTACATTTGACACAGAGCAACATCCTCTCCACCAGCCATGTGGCTCAGGGATCTTCTTAAACTGAAACCACCCTGGTTATTATTAATTCATGTATCTTTCCTGATCTGCAGTGGACAGTGTGAGAGACTACAACAAAATTTTGGAGGGATGAAATCATGCTGCTTTTTGGAAACTAAGTCCTTGAGAGTATCTGTAAAGCTTTCCTCTGTGCTTTGTTTTAAAAATGCATCCTTAAAGAAATTGAAATTGAAACTTTGGAAAGTATGTCTATTTGTCAAGAGTTTCATATTTGGGTTTCAGAAGCTTATAACTTAAATATGACAAAGAAACTCTGCCTCTCATCACCTCTAAAGTTCAGTGATAATACATCACAGCCACATTACATTTATCGAGTGTCTGCTAAGCTAAGCTACGCTAACCTGCTGCTGACTGTAGTAACATATTTCATGGACAGATATAAAGGCAGTATGCACACAGCATTTTTCTTCCCTGACTCTAAGCTAAAAAGTGAATACGGATATTTCGCCAAATGTCAGCCGATAACTTGTAGAAGTTGGTTTTATGAATGTTCATATTATAGACCAATAATTTGTGAAAAATGTTTATTCTATCCTCCTCGCGTAATACCTGCTTTATTTGGTAGAGGTACACTTATTTTTAACTTACTAAGATGTATTCCAATGTATACCATGTGAAAAATCAGGTATATTTAATTAATGTGAGACATTAATTAAAGGCCACGGGCTTCTCATTTTCTAATCCATCATCAAATTTAATTTTGTAAATATTAATAAGTTGTTCTTCAATAGATATTGAGATGTGCAGATTTTCTGTTTGGTAATAATAACTATAGACCGGTTACATTTTATTAGGTCATACAATTACAATTTGTCATCTCTAAAAAGTATTCTTTATGAGTTATTTTTATTACTCCATGGTACTGTTTTTTTGTTGTTGGATAATTTTTTTATCCAAACTTACACCTCCTAAACTGGAACCATAGCTTGAAACAGGATTATTAAAAACAGTTTGCAAGTTGACAAATAAAAGTGTTCAAACAGATGTGAGACACAGAGATGTTTGTCTCAAGAGAAACAGACAAAGCATCTCGAAAATCCCATTGCACACCTCAGCGTCAGGGCAGCCTCCCAGACTCGTGGCTGCGTTCCCTGTAAATGCAGAAGCGTCCATCAGATTTACTGGGCAGTCTGCCCTCCTGCATCGGTACAGGAGAGAGAAAAAATAATGAGGAAAGGACTTCCCCCGTCCACATCAGTTGCACATTTACTCCCGCTGAAGGAGTTTGAGGTTGCAAACTATCCATCTGATAGGTATTGACGCATGACCCGATGTGTTGTACTAGAGAGACGTTAGGAATCTGATAGAGCGTACAAATCCCACACCGACCGGAGTCTAATCAATGCAGTTTTCCAGCCTTGTGTTTGGCTTAGAACGCAGAGATTTCAAACAGCCACTGTATTCACAGTAGTGTACATCCACACAACCTTCAAAACTTATTAAAAAAAATAAAGGGATCTGTGCTTCCATTTATAGTCTTTACAGAAATAACTTGAACTGGCTCCTTGAGGATTCTTTCTTTGTCTTCAAAGCCAGTTCTCTTAACGAACAGCGGCAGATAATGTCCTGTATTATCACACTCACTGGGCCTCTTTAATTAAAAGCTGAAAACGTCTGCTGGAGTTTGTTGTTTGGACTTGAAATTTGCATATTTTGTATTTTTGGCGTGGCACAGGTAGTGTTTTTCCCTTGTTATTTTATTGTTTCCTGAGAAAGGCCTATGACCAAAACAAATTATAAATTCAACACTAATGAATATCTCTAAAGCAAAATAAGATCAAACTCTTGTTTTTATCAGTAAAAGTTGAAATAAGGAGCAATAACTGTTCTTTCAATTTGTCTACCTTGCTTTTCCAATGGAGGTGTTTGCCAGTCAGCCTGGGAGTGTTGAGTCATTGCGGAAAGCCAATGACATCCCTGGTAACAACTCAACCTACAGGAATCTGAATCAGCAGTGCAGCGCCTGTGCCAGGGTAAAAAAAGAAAAAGAAAAAATGAACCCTGTGTCAACCCTGACCTTCCAACCCAATTTTTGTCCACGCCTTCAGCCTCCCAAATTGATTGTGTTGTGCAACTTTCACCTCAAACATGAATTTGTCCTGGCCTCTGTCCCACAACCAAACCCACATTGTGCTGATCTCACCCCGTCTCTACAGCCTTTTCCCTCTGACCTACTGCTCCTTTATTCCAATATTACTAACTTGCCTTTTACTCCTCCCCAGTGTGTAACTTGGTGTAAGACTAATTTAAATTCGGCATACTTTTCTTCTTCTTGTTCTCTCCTTGTCAGTTTTTTTATTTCCTTTTCCAGGATACACTCCAAAATTCTTAGCATTTACTAAGGATCATAGATATAGGAGGAATTTTAAATTATATGTAAAAGGTGGTTTGTGAGCATTACATCTGGAAACTGACCTTTATCTGAAGATTTAAAAAATTCCCCTACGCACATTTAAACAGACAAATTAAAATCTATAATTAAATTGTTACCTGCAGAGCCAGGTGAGCAGCTTCCCCCTTTTTTAGTATTTATCCCAAGTTAACCTGTTACCATAGTTACCATATGATATCAATCTTCACATGAATTTCAAATGTTCAATGATCGATAGCTACACCCAAACATCTTATCACTGAATAGGAACAATTTCCACAATAGCATCAACAGACCACACTGTGATAATCAGGCTCAGCTGAACTTATTGCATCAAATCACAAAGTGTGTATCTGCTGAGAGCACAGAGCAGAGATGATGAGCACCTATTATCTTTAGAGAAACGCACCATTAGACTTTAGCACATGATGTACTGTATCGTTTAAGAAAGGGTGGGTGGGATAATTAAGCTGTGCTGGAAGAGCTACAACTCCCCTTCCCCCTGCTGCACGGTGCAATCTGTCATTGGGGCAACAGATAGTAACTGTAAAGTTATTCACAACCACGCAACTGTAGGAACAAGGAAGTTTACGGGAAATGAAGTTAGCAGCTAAATTTTTACCTGAACCGTGAAGGTCTGCACAAAGGGCAGTGGGCAGATATCAGAGGAAGGACTAAATGAAGATACTGTGCGAGAGAAAATGAACAGTAAGAGACAGGTGGAGACAGGTGTGAAATACATTAGTAACACTAGATGTTTGACAGGAGCTGTTGGTGTCTCTCTGCCAAGTTCGTCCAGTGCTGAGAATAGGAGGTCGACAGAGTAACAAAGAGCTGGCAGGGTCAGCGAGGGAGAAACGGGGAGAGGCGAAACGCAGGGATCAGAGCTTTCAAGGCCCTTCACACCGACTACTAATCATCCAATTTAGATCCCACATCTTCACTTTCCTCTGCTAAAGTGAATCTCTCAAAGTGTCAGAGGGCTGTCAGAGTTAAGCTGCATGTCTATTAATATTCTCTTCAAAGGGCGGGAACAGTGTCTCATTCACTGTAAAAAAAAAAAAAAAAAGCACAGCGCCATTTATCAAAGCATAATGCCAAGTGTGAGTTTTTTGGTGAGATCATGACTTTATTAATATTTGGAACCGTTTTATTAACATTTTGAAAGGTCTATCATTCTGCAACTTTGAAAGGAGCTGCAGAGGAGAGATGGAGGTTAATTTTTTGATTAACTTTCAGAATGACAAATTTTTGTTCTCCTCCTAATGAAGATGCCCTCCGATTACCCCTCTTTGTGTTAGAGAAACTTTAAAAAGCCTGATTGATTTGAGAAAAAAAGGGGGTTACAGCTGATTAAGTCTCCTTCATGTGCCTTTCATCAAACATCTGTTATTAGATAGATAGATAGATAGATAGATAGATAGATAGATAGATAGATAGATAGACTGCGCAGTACCAAAGATGCAATCTGTTGTTATGATTTTACTCATATTTATTCAATGTGAAACAGTTTTTAAAATATATTTCTCTATTTTTCAACTTGACACAAGAGTTTTGTGCTACAGATGGGGAGTATGAGGATTTTTCCAAGTCCTGTCAGAACTTTCTGGGTTGTTCAAACATCTCTTGGTAATTCATTTTAAGAGAAACAGCAGTTGTGACTTGAATGCGATGAGGTACAAATTGAGGCTGGTGTTATTTACATTCACTGACGAATCATCAGCTGCTTTGAAAATAAATTCTTGAAGTTTTCAATGGTGCCCCCCCACTCCTCCTGCAGATGTTCTCACTCTGTTGCACTCTGCTGCCCTTTCGTGCTGCTGCACTCCAAATGCATTTAGGAATCAGCCACTGAGCTGAAATGTAAAAAGCTGTATGTTAATTCTTGTTGACAGCATGAGGCCAATCTGTTTTTCCCCCATGCTCCACTCCACAGGAGGAGGAACTGGTGAGGGAGAGCCGTGGTTTTTACTTCCGGGGTTATGGACTGGGTCACTGCCTGCAGACCAAGGATGGTGCCGCTGTGGAGGGAGCCACCGTGTTCACCCCCCCACCACCAGTCACCATGTACGACGGAGAAGTGCTTCACAAGCGCTTTGTGGACCGGGCCAAACGCATTGACACCATATCCAGAGCCGTCTTTCCCCTGAGCTTTCTCATATTCAACATCTTCTACTGGGTCACTTATAAAGTGCTGCGACATGAGGACATCCATGCAAATTTGTAAAACGCTCTCTCTGCCAAGCCCAGATGTTGCATTTTAGGTTTTTTCTCAGAACCAAAACTGCCTGTCAGATCTACATTACAATGAGGAAATGTGTCAAGAGGCATATCTGCTTCTCAGAACCACTGCTAAAAAAAAACATCAAAAAAAACTTTTGTGCTCAGGTGCGTCTTCAGGATCTCAGATGAACAGTGATTAAGAGGAAAGACGAGGTTAAGCTGCGTGGATTCAGGCTTGTGTTGTTTGTGATTGCCCTCTCGTATCTGTCTTGGTTTGATTCGCCTGGATTACAACAGAGACAAAACACTGCTGGTACTCGTGGGGTCGTGACCTTTGTTTCAGATGATGGAAAAAAGCATTGATGTTGATCCTGGCTGAATGAGACATTACTGACTTGAATTTTTGCAGCTTTGAATGAATGTTTTTGAAAATTAAAAAGATCATGGTTTTTTTACAACTTTAGATTATTAAATGGGAACAAAAGGGCGCGGGGGGAGGACTGGGTCTTTGATATTTATGATTATTCAATAAGTGATGATAATACAATTTAGCTATGTGTAACAAGAGATTATTATATATATACGACAGTGTATAAAAATGTATATAAACAAAGCTGTTCATTAAACTGCACAAAGCACAAATATGTATTTCCTTTTGACTAAATTTAAATAAATTGTTATTCTGCCAGGAAACCAGAAATGATTTTGTTTCTGTTTAACTTGAATGCTTTGAAGAAAAGATGTACCCTTTACTGTAGTGCATAAGTAATTCAGTCACAGTATACCTGCATAGCACACAATTACTTTTTTGTTTCATCTTTCAATATCCTCCATCAGCTCCAAAAATCCCAAGAGGCAGGAAACCTTAAACCAAAGGTGGAAATCAAAATCTACGATCATATATTGTTGAGGGTTACAGATCAGTTTACATCAGCGGTTCTGGGTCTTTTGTAAAGCTTTTCCTTTTTTCTTTTCATAAATCAGTAGTTAGCTGTGAAACTGTACACTTGTATAATAAATCTAGGAGGAACTTGTTGGAGGGAGGGGATTGCGTAAGGACTGCCATTTCTTTCCCAGTCTCAGGAGTGGCTTTGAAGGTGTGGAAACGCAGGGATGTGGTGGAGGGGGAGCATCGCCAGTGAGGGAGGACGAATGGGTTTTTTAATGGGAAATCAGAGGGTTGTTTTATCAACTAATGAGTTTGAAAAGGGCTTGGTGTTCCACTGCTAATGACAATGAATTCAGAGAGGCAGCTGGAGCCTACTGTCCTTTTGTCGGCAATCCTAATCAACTCCTCTGTATTGTATGGTTCCCCTGGTAATGAAAAAGAGTGTGTGTGACTCTGTAAGTGTATATGTGTGTGTGTGTGTTTTCATGCTTTCCTTTATTTCTATTCTATCATTTCTCAGTTCTTATATTGATATAGATTGGAGTTTTTAAATCTTGCATTATATTATCTTGTTTGTTTTTTATGTAAATATAATCAAAGTCTCTACTGGAGGCAAACCTAAAATAAGGATCCACTGTTATAGAAATTTAAAAAGTTGGTGGCATTTGCATCTTCGGAGCAGAGATAGAGAATAAACAAGAGGATCCTGCTTTTTGCCTCGGATAGCTGAAGGACACAGTAGCTTGACACATTCTCTGAAGTTCTTCACACATGCCCCTGAGAGCTTAAGTAGGTTTTTAAAACAGAATGTGAGGGCATGCAAATGTCAAAAATATTGGCTGTTTCATGTCACCGCCACTGCTTTCCCCATCCTTTAATCCCCAACTCTTAAGGCATTAGTTCAACATTTTGGGAAATGTGCTTGTTCTTGCCGCGGTTTAATGAAGAAGATCAGTACCGTTTCTCATGTCTGGCTCTGTTTCTATCTAAAAAGGTAACAAAAGTCTGAAGCTAACTCATTTACATGTCTCATCTCATTTGTTTAATCCTTATGAAAACAATGGGGCTGTATTGGGGATTGTGGTGCTGTACCATTTAATGGCCAGGCACAGTCACCACCTGGAGTCTTATTGTCAATGTGAGGATATTTAATTCTCCTGTGGACAGAACCAGGTTGGTCGTTTCTTTCATTTCCAGTCTTTATGTGAAGCTACGTTTGCCAGCTGGTGGCTGTAGCTTAAAATGGACCAGACAGACATGAGAGCAACATCAATGTTTTCATCACTACCATATAAAAAAAAATGGCAGGGGGGCCAAAATGTCAAACTAATGCTTTTAAACAAACTCCCCTGAACTGTCCAGCCACTGCTACAAGCCCTGGCAGTAGATATATTCCAGTGTACTGTGCAGTATAAAAAGTATTCATACTCAGAATCTGTGTACAATGATAACAAATTGGGAAAAAGCTATAAGGTTTTTTTTTTATGCTCATACAATCCTCTATGTTGTCTTGTTTATGAAAACAAACCCCAGTGTCATTCTGTTATCTACTTTATTGTCCCCTGCATGTCACTACTTTTACTATCACTGCTATCCCTCTTAAATAAAAATGTGGCCAATTTGGACAAATAAAATACTTGGATTGGTGATATTTAAATACAGAGATTCATCAAAGGTTAAAGGGTCAATTGATGCTTAGGAAAAATCTGACTAAATGTCACACACACCTGCTCTCCCTCCTTTCACTGTAAGACAGTGATGGTATTGTTTTGATTGTGATGAGTTGGAAAATGGCACATTTGTGGCAAAATAAGCAGCTTTTCTAAATCCAAAAACCCCTGACTGACACACGCAAAATAGGCCCCGTGATTTGTGGCACATTACGCTTCATCACCTCTTCCAGAAAGCAGCATGTCCCCCTCACAATGTGCATTATTTTTAAGGACACAGGAAGACTGATGGATTCCAATAACGTGGGATCTTCACTCTGCTGACCAGATTTTTCAGGCTAACTCATAATGCACACAAAATCCCAAGAGCGTGATGACTTTAATAAATGCACCCCGCGCAACCTTCAACCAACCTGCTGTCACAAGGCACCAAAAATGAAAGAAAAACACAACAAAGCCATCAGACTGTTTGATTTATAAATTAATTCCAACAGAAGGATGGACCAAACGAGAACATTAAATATTCATCGTTCCAATCGGCTTTAGATGCCTCCAATTCTGTGTTGTGTGCAGCTGTTTATTTGAAGACCTTCTCCAAGGAATGCTTTATGCAGATGAATGGCACACTTATGTTTAAGCCATGTGGATGTGTATAAATGAACGTACAATGAGCAGGAGAGGAAGGAGGAATGTGTGTTTGATGGAGCTGCTGGTCATCGTGTCCAAGGCTTGCCCTTGCTGTCTCCCTCGGGGGTAATCAACATGCTTTTCCCCCTCCCCGTTCCAGCTGAATGTCAATGGTGCCAGAGCTGAAACTGATGTGTGAGCTTTAAAAGAGCAGCCTAAGACCTGCAATCAATAAAGATGTCCCTTATAGCACAAGCTCCTTACCCTTTCACAAACATGTAACACATACATCTAGACACAAAAAATAATACTAGTGTGATTTTCACGTATGATTTTACAGCATCAGTGAGCGCTACATTGTTATCAGTTGCTGGCTCTTCTCTTGAGTTGCTTTAAAAAAAAAAAAAAAAAAGATTTCTTTCTGGAACGATTTTTATTCTCAACCAACTTAGATAAAGCAAAAAAAACAAGTAATCATGAGTTGTTGCTTCTTTCAAAAAAACAATATTGTAACAACAACATGTTCAGCACAGAAAAATGTAATTGACTAGTAAAAATAAGTAAAAAACTATTCATAGATTTTTAATCAAAGCTTACGAGTCATCTCTAGGAAACTGTGCAGCCCCATAGACGACTGTGAGATGAAGAAACAGCAGCGAAGGCGAATGTATCGGCTTCTTCTGACAGTGATGTATTAATGAAACAACGCTACATGTGTCACCTTTAAATATATGAGTGTAAACAGAGGAAACTGCTTGCTGTACAGTGTTATGGATGCAAACCTTGTGAATGTCACCCGCCACATAGAAACAGATACACACACACCTTTTTACTCTGTGTGGCTACTTGTCACTTCACTACTGTGTGGGCGGTGCTCTGGTGCTAATGTGTCGCCTGCCCAGTGCTAAATGATTTCCTTTCAATAATGTCAAGACACACAGGTGATTGTGTACACGTGTTTTCAGTATATATCCATATTCAGTAGACATTGTTTGGTCTACTTTAACAACTTCCTAAATTAATACATGGTCAATAATAAAGTTTAATTACACTTGTGTACAGTCTTGTACTGTAAATATACACACACTTCAATAAAATCTTTTTTCTACATGTTATGTGTAGGGCTGTAACTGTGGGTTGGTTAAAGTTTAAAGACTTTTTATTTTTGGCATATGGCTGTTTTTTGTTTTTTGTTTTTTTACTGTGAAAGTCAGCGTACCATTTGTATTTGTTGTGTAAATGTCCAGTCTCCTGCTGTCATGGTGCTTTTGTGTTGCACCTTTTTGTTCTCTGCACATTTTAACTTCCAAAGGTTTCCACAGAGCATCACATGGCAGAAGTGCTCTACAGCTTTGGAGCCACCACTCCCACGACTGGTGGATTGAAACCCCAGAAAATGGATGTCGTCTTGTAGAAATGCAAAGATTGGTGCCCACATTCCTGAAGATGACTGCACAAAGTTGAGAAAAATGATTGAACAGGACACAGTGTTGTAGCTCTAAATGCAAAAGAGAAGCCATCAACAGATATCCCTGCCGGTCTTCTTGTACCTGGAGCTGCACTTTAAAATATAGCAAGAGATTTATTCTGTGAACTGAAGCTCTGTTGACATTTTTGCATATTCAAACACAGCTCTGACAGACAACCTTTTAACATCAGCCAGATAACCAAGGCAAAGACAAATGTAAGCAAACACATGACGCTGAGAACAGCTGACAAGTCCACCCTGTTTGCATGAGTCAAGAAGGTTGATGCTGCTTTGATGCAGCAGCAGTTGGATCGTTCAAAGACGGTCAGATACGCATCCAGGCTGTTCATCTCACAACCTTTTTTTTTTTTTACTTGAATCATAGCTCAACAGTCAGAATATCCTATTTTCTTCCCTTTTATTCAATTTAAATAATGAAGTCAAGAAAACATGTTTCTGCAAAAAACATGCTTTCAAGAACACAGCGGGAAAAACCTGCATTTCAAGCAGCACTGAAAAACTCATCCTTGTGTATACTTAAACAGAAAATCCTATGTGGATTCATTTCCACTAATCCCTGGCTGTGCTTCTACATTTCTGTAATTCCAACATCTGAGAGAAGCCCTACAGCTGGGGAGACTGCAGCTCAGGATGGATAATGGCTATGGAAGTATATGCGCGCTGCATGTTCTTTGTACACGAACAGGAGAAACAAGGAATTAGTCCCTTCCCAGTCGCTCTATAGAGAGAATAGACACCAGTTGAAATTATGTCAACCCCTTTTTCACAATTCCCTCGCTTTATAAGATATTCACAATTTCTTGGGGAGAGCTTAGTTGAAGATTGAATTAGGAATGACAGCAGTTCTTCATACAAGACGCCATAAAAATTGCAATGGCTTTCACACAGTGCAATGTACTGAATATAAGTCATCTGTGCAAGGCCAGAAAAGTTTATTTATAAGATGGGTTTAAGACAGCGAACAAGGGAAAAACCCTTTCATTTAAACACCTGTGTTGTGCCTTGATTAACAAATTCATTAAGAAGTCAGCTGAAACTTACGTTACACAGAAGGAGAGGAGGAGATAATAGAGGAATACAGTTTCAGCCCAGAGGCTTACAAATACTGCAGGGGTGAAATATAACTCAGTACTTGTACTTTGACTTTACTTTTTTTTCCTGGTACATCTCATCACTACAGAAGGATATGTACTTCAACAACAAAACAACAACAACAAACAGCAGCAGCTTGTAAAATATTTTATAAGGGAGGGAGGACAGAGGAGGCAGGTCTGACCCTTGAGCCTGAGGACACTTTTCAATGTGTGTGAGACAGGACTCTTGGTTTAGTCACATTGCAGACAGGACCTGTCAATCAAACTAACCACACCCCTAAATATTCCTCTTTTTGAAGCCTTGTATCGACTTAGCTATGATTTTTTTTTTCAGATGAACCACCAGATCACTGGTATGAAGAGTATTTTGGAGCCAGCATCTAGTGGCTGTAGGAGGTGCTACACCATTTTTGCACTCCCGCATTGGCCTCATTTTAGAGAGCTTGTTGTTTTGTCAACTTCTATACACAGTCCATGTCAATACTTCATTAAAAGGATGTTGCTATTGTGTCTCCTCCCTGTATGTTGTTTGCTTTACAACTCAAACCATTTTTCCTCTTGGACTAAATGAAATGGAAAAAAAATAAAAAATAAGTGGCCGCAACCCCAGAGTGACATCAGAAAACAAGTGTCCCTGTCTCTGCTCCTCCTCCCTTCCTGCTATTTAATTAAAAAAAGAGGATTTTCCCCACCTCCTTTTCTGCTCTGTCCATCAGACACGACTGTCACTACCATTAATGCCCGAGAGAGCAAGGGAGGGAGATAGTTCACAGCCTTTTTCCACCGCTGCTCTGACACTGACTCAGTGTTGGAGGTTGGCTGCAAGAGGTGAGCCAGGAGGGAAAATAATTATTTCCCTGGGAGGCCATGCATGCATGTGCACAGGCGCGTGCCTGCGGGCGTGCACGTGAAGTTAATACAGCTAAATGTCTCCTTGGCTTCTCACCAAAGGGAGAGAAAATGTAGAGCAAAAGACACAAACATGGTCTTTTACTGCTCTTAAACAGTGACCATTACTTTCATTACTTTTTTCTTGTGTGACTCATAGTCACAGTCAGTTGAACACCAGAGACTGTGGTACACTGGTTGTGTTTGTTGTGGTTTCTGATTCATTATTTTTGTACACACGCAGAAAAACAGCATGCATTCACAGAAACACTGGTTTGATGTCACTTTTCAATTAGTTTGGGGAATTTTTTTTTTACAGTTGTGCTGCCATTTCTGTAAAAAAAAAATATCACAGGAAACAGAAAAGAAAAAAGACTCTCCTGGAGGCCTCCTTCTCCTGAGGACATTTATGAAGCAACATTGTGGATCTGAGGAACTTGGATGATGCAATTCAAAAGTTCATCTCAAAAACACTTCTGTGTGGAGTTCATTCTCTTTCTTAATGCATTAGACATTTTATAAAGAGCAGAAAAAAGATTCCAATCGCCTCAAAATGGCTGCCATGTGTTTCAAAAATCTGTATGTATCTTCTTGATCTTTGACGACACAGAAAATACAGGGTTGAGCTTGGTAAACTACAAAATGTAAACCATTTTATTGAGTGGGTTGTCTACAAATCATAGGGTTGGTGGCTCGATCCCTGGCTCCTCCTGACAATTTGTCTAAGTGTCCTTGAGCTAGATACTAAACTCTAAGTTACAGGCTACAGTCTCTACAAATATCAGAGTTATTGCTAATAATAACTCACCAACAGTCTCTAGTCTTTCCTGAAATAGATAAATTAATATCTTTAACAAATTTTTCTCTAAGCACCATTTTGCATCATTGAGCAAAAGACTCCCAGCATCAAAAGATGACGCTTTGCAGCCCTCTGCCATATGTTTTCTCATCAACCTGCTGGCTTGTCATTTGTGTACACCATGAGCAATCAAGGTGATCTATCCCGTCTTTAATGGTGAGTCGCAAACTAACGTGTTTAAGTGCACACCGCCACCTACTGTGGCAGCTTGTGTAACATCAGGGCTTTATGTGCTTCAGTATACGTTAAAAAATCACCAATTCCTAACATTTCTGCATCCTGGTCTAAAGATCTCTGAATTACATATTTTCAGTAAGGTTAACAGAAATACACAATCCGTCATCAGTGAGCCACTGTAGTAAATCTCTCTGATTCTGAGGTCCAAGCTGGTCCTAACAGCTCCGATCAGATGTATAGATAATATCTGAAAACACATTTTCCTCCAATTTCCTCTTTGAAGGTGACACAGGCTCTGACAACGCAAAAAGGTCATTTTCCTCTGTGCTAATTAAAAGTGGAGGAAAGAAAAGTCCTTTGGTTAAATATCACATATCCCAGAGAATGCCAAAGACAGCATGATAATGAATGCTTGTGATGTCTCTTAAGGTTAGCCCTTCCATCTTCATCTTACTTGTTTTCAGTGGCAGGTCAAAAGTCTGTAGGAGCACGTCAATCTGCTAATTCCTCTACTTTGTTATTGCTCTAAGTTAGTACGCCAGCAGACTCATACCTGTTATACATCTCAAGGCATGTATTAATAGAAATTGTTGATGTAGTTTGCAAATTAATGCAACCATATGCTGTGCTCTTTTGCCAATAATTAACATTTTATCCATTTACCAACTGTTTTAAAATATATACTCAGTGAACTCTGGTTGAGTCTATGATCGATCTTTAAAGAGCGTTTCCTTTTGTGCGTGATCAAAATGTAACTTAGGAGATAAATAGTCAAATAATTCCACCATATGTCACAGTGACCTGATATTATCAATGTAGCCAACTCTTATTCCCACTGTGATCCTCATTCTTGGCTCTCTTACCAAACTGGACTGCACAATTTGCAGTGATATTTTTCTAAATGAGAAAACATACCCTTCCCTGCAGCTGCCAAGTACAGTGATGTTTGCTGAAGTTTTCATTTGTACACACGTTGTAATTCAGTGCTTCTGTTGTCTTGGGCCACGTTATCCCCTCAGTATGCTGAAATTTGTTTGCGTGCGGTGAACTAAAGAAGAAAACACTCTGTCGGGCTCCTCCTGATCTCATGACCAGAGAAAAACTAGTTATCACTGACTCACCACATTAGCCACCACCACTATAATCTAAGCTAAAACCCCTTCGGCCATGCTTCTGTTGCCTTTATAGCTTATCCATGTTGAGGTGGCAGCAACACTGGAAGCATTTTCAGAGCTTGGGCTCCTGCAGTCATATGATTAGTATGAGGGTAGGTCTCCTGAGCCCAGCTACTGCCCTAATATCTGACCTCTGTATTGGTCTGCCCTGCTCATGCTGCGGTGGATCATCCAACGCTGCTAGAGAAAACGAAAGATCGTGACCTCTTATCTTTTTCTGCCAGTGCAGTGTCATGTACCTTAACCTCCTGTCTCTTATTTTGTTGAGGAACTCACTGAATTTATCCAGACCTTGGGTTCACTGCAATGAATGGGACAAAACCCTTTTTTTTATGTCTTGTGGTTTGAAATACAAAACATTCTGGTGCTTTCAGGACAAAGCAAAGTACTTTAATTTAGTTATCCCCACATGCTTTCTCAAAGTGTATGGATGCAGTGCTTAAAAACCACAGCATTCAAGGGAAAATCTTGTTTGTTTTTCATGTTTCATAATGCCCAGTTGTTGCACCCCTCTGGGATCAATTGAAAGAATAGTTACCAACCAGACTAACATACGCTGTAGGTGGGTGCAGCTGGATTTGACTATAATGTGTTCTAATTAATGAGACATCAGAGGCAGTTTAGAGAAAAGAACTTAGCAGAGGGATGGCAATTTTGTGGCTTACTAGGCAGTATTTAAACACACACTACTTCTATATAATAATATATTCATGCATAATTTGCAAAGTACTCAGCTGGTTTGAGTAACAACCTGAACCTGGTAATCCCTACTGCAGGGGTAGCCAACTCCGGTCCTCAAGGGCTCCTATCCTGCATGTTTTAGATCTGTCCTTGTTCCAACACACCTGATTCAAATGGTCAGGATCGTTATCAGGCTTCTGCAGAGCTTGATGATGAGCTGAACAATTGAATCAGGTGTGTTGGAAGAGGGAAACATCTAAAACATGCCGGATAGGGGCCCTCGAGGACCGGAGTTGGCTACCCCTGCCCTATTGTAATACTGGTACAAATTGCAGTTGAGCAAGATTGCCATCCATGTATCAGGGAACCTAAACTTATTTCAGACAGGGGAGGTAGTGGTGGGGTCACTGATTGTTTTGTGGACTTGTCTTTTTGGTGCCTCGACTTTAGCATTTAGCTGGAGCTATCCTGTTTTTTGGAGCCATATTTTAAGTAGGGAAAGGAGCAGGGATGCTGTAAGTGGGAGGGTCTGAAAAGCATCTAAAGCAATCTATTATCTATTATTTCCTGATGGACCACAGGGTGCTCATAAGAAGAAGCAGCCTCCGCTAAAAACATCCACATTACTGTGGTCAGACCCATGCATTGGGATCAGTGTGTTACAGAGCTCCTGTCAGGCTGAACTGTGTTTGATAGACTATGTCAGCTTTACTAGTGGAGTCCACCCCTAACTGAGTTGAGTCTGAACTGTGTTTTGATTTATACGTGTCAGTATCACATCAGTCAATGTTCTTCTCAAGTCTTTTCAAGAGGAGGACTTGACTTCCCTCACAAAGCACATTACTTACATCTGCCTCAAAATGTGTGCAAAGGGGCCAGTTGAGAGCCTTGAGAGGGCTTTCCACCTGTGAACAAGTGAGACTGCTGTCAGTACTGTATTAAACACAACCAACAGACAACATTAAATGCAAATAATAATAAAAAAAATAGTATCTATCAGCATCTAGGAAACATAAAACTGGCCCTTTACCTGGTCAACTATTTCCATAAAATGAGCAAATCTTAAAAAAGCTGAATCTCGAATACAGCAAACCCGATACTCCCTTCAAGTCTTGTTGCCTTGGAAACAAAGGGCCTACTGAGGAGCCAAGAGTGAATAATTCTGAGACATGGGGATGTAATTGAAGGAGAGGAATCCAGTCAATGGGGGCTGAAGCATTAAGGTGTGCATATATGAGCATGTTTGTGCGAGCATGCATGATGCACGATGCACATGCTTGTGCTTGAGGGAAGGGACTTGGTGTTTGAAGGAGATGCACCAGGATCAACACCAGTGAGTCGAGCTTGTGCGCTCACCCTCACCTTTTTTTTTATTCCAAACATCATTGCCTTGAGCAGTCTCTGCAAGAGCTTCAAAAATAAACGTTACATATTTCTTTGTTTGTGAGCTTTGCATCACAACAATGTTTCAGTGCAAAAAAAAAAAAAAAAAAAACATCCAACGTGCCAGAAATGTGAAAGACACAACTCGGGAGGGAACATTCAGCAGGTGCTACCACACCTTTTTATTTACTGTCCGCATCCTGCTGAGTAATAGTCTGTCCCATCCAGTTACCCCTTGCTACACACACCTCATCCAATGTGTCACTGCGTGGGCTAAAAAAAAAGGCTGTACCCACTTGCATTTTTCCATTCTCTGCCACTTTTCATGATGTATAGATATTAAATGTATAGCTGAATGTCATAAAATGTCCTTACCCATGGCCATTTGTCAAGTGTTCAACCTTATACTCTGTCTGCTGAAAGCTTTGCCACGTAGTCACTGAAAATTCTTCCTTCAAGTCAATTTAAAGAGAGCAGAGCATTGCAGAAAATTTATTTTTAGGTGAGACACGCTATATGTGTTTTGAAGCCTTAAAGCTCGAGTGCAGGACTCATTCATGGAAGTGAATGTTGGTTATATTTGGTCAAATGAGTGCACACAATGCTGATTAAGGCCTATCATCCCCAGGTAAATCTCTGTATTTTGCTGTATACTGGAGTTTATAAATCCAGTACCTGAGGGGACGTTGCCACACTGATGAAAAAAAAAGTAATCCATCAACCCAGTAATGATTGGTTTACCAGAACTGAAGAGGTGAGCAATTATGTGATGTCTTTCTGATTACTCAAAAGCCCCAGTGCACTGCAGGTTTAACACAAAGATATGAAATCACCACACAACATTAAACCTGCACTGTACTACTTTTCTCTTTTGTGTATCGGCTAGTTTTTTTTTTATACAACATGCAATTGTACTGATTTGGTTATTTATTTGTTTTCAGTTGTTGAGTTGTTTGATCATGTAAAGCCCTGTCCCACTGCGCTGTATGTTTATTAGACTTTTTATTCATTTTTTGGTTGGTTTACAGACATATTCTGACAGATGGAGCTGGCCGTTCCAAACTTTGGACGTGTTCAAAATTTCCCACGGCCAGCTTCTGATAGCGATTAACGGTTCTCAGTGATGCAGTCTAGTTTATTCTAGTGGGTATACTCTGATTTTTCCAATCCCAGGCGACCCTGACAGGGAATACTTAACATCAGCTCTCATGTGTTTCCATGGAAACAGAGAGAATACTAGCAAAAAACTACAATATTTTGAGAGCAAGATGGCCACAGTATGAATACATTTTGAATATACATTTTATTTTCTTGGTAATAGTTGTATAATCGCATTATTACTGAGGGCATGTTTGACAATGATTATTGTCACGACAGTGATGCTAACGAAACTTGGCGCAAGCACCTCCTTCCTGGCCACGTCACTGTCATGACAACAATGACGGTCAAGCAAGCCCTCTCCTGTAATAATACTTACTCAGGCGTTCGATGTTCTGTAAGCTGGGCTCAATGAAGATGTTACTCATACTTAAGCAAACGTTTCTCAGACATATGTAGACGTTACTTATGCTGTTCTGTCTACTGTAAATTTGAATTTGCAGCTGTATGACCACCATCTGACGTAAATATTTAGAGGGCTTTTACCCGGAGAAACAAAAATCAAAACAGATTTCCTTTAGAAGTCAGTTGAAGACTAAACACGGACCTAAAAGGAGAATCGGTACTGGCCTTATAACTACAGCATGGCTGCCAGAAACAAGGCCAAATTAATGTTGCTGTGGATTTGCTGAATGTGTAAATAGGCAAATGTTTGGTGACACACTGGCCAAAAAAAAAAAAGATATGAAACATGTAGCAACATTGTGTCGCCACCAAGAGGCCAATTCAGTCATGTAATGCTGCTTAAATGAAGTCAGAGTCTTCATCAGATCCTTTTCCATTCACTATTCTTAATTCGTAAGTTCCTTCCTACTTTACGTTATTGATTCAGCATTGTAAAATTTGTGTACACATTTAAGGTTCATCAACTATAGAGGTTGCTTGTCATAAAAATAATATTTATTTGTGACTGCTGAGTCTCACCCAAAAAAAACCCTCACAAGAATAATACCACTTTATGCCCCTGTCTTTCTGCCTGAAAGAAAACAGGAAGAACACACTAAAACACACTCTTTTAAAAGTGTTTTTAAGCAAATCAAGTTGCAAGTCTGTGCATGTCTGTTGTGTTTTGTCTAATTTGAATAATTAAATTACTTTGGATGAAATGTGATGCCCTGTGCTACAGTAGTCTCCTAATCTACAAAACCAGGTGTGCCTTATATCATATTCAAACACCTTTTTAAACATTTTCAATGCTCGTACACTATTTAAAAAATACATAGTAACAGCAGGCACAACCTTTAATCTCTGTGTCAGATAATTAAAGGGCTGTGAAAAGGCTTTACTTTTACCAACCAATTCCTCATTAGCGTTTAATATGAAAAGAACTAAGCATTAAGATTTTAGCATCTTCCAGCTCGTGGAAATTTATTCTAATAGGTTAAAATCTCAGAGAATCCAATTATGCTTTTGCCATTTGACTCAAGTATTGCAAAGCTTCCCAGCCAAGTGGAACAGAGGGTAATGAATCCTTTATTTTCACAGGTCTGTAAACAATGGGGGGATGTTTGGAGCATGGGAACATGGACATAGAATTGCAATCATGGGATCAGCTGAATGCAGTGTTGGTGATCTTGCCTTGTTACCATGGTGATGCTGTTTATAAAATCCCAAATCCTGCATCGGACCGATCACATTTTCTTGTGTGGACTGTCAACATATTTACAGAGAACTTTTATTTCCTTGCTTGAACTATTTTTATCTACTAAGGTCACCTGTGGTGTTTTGCTGTCAGAAAAGATAATGTTTGTAGTTTAACTAAGGGGGAAATACCATTTTATTGCCTTTTAAAAAAAAAACTCTTCCTCGGCTTGACTGCACTCTGCATGACCAGGTGGAATAATATGACTTGATAACCTGTTCCCTTTAGGCTGTTGCTTATTTGTATCGCCAAATGGAGCAATATAACAATACATTTCATGTGATAACAAAGAAGCAGAATGGTGTGCGTGACATTATTTGTTTTTCTTCTCACAGCAAAGAGAATAAAATATGTGCTCCGGGCAGCAAACTCACCCAGAGAAATCAATTTGCAGGTTCATGGTAACCTGAGACATATTGAACTCCTATACAGAATCATTTCTTCAGGTAATACAAAAGCGGCATCTGGAAGAAAACGCAAGCTGAATTTTTCAACCTCAAATGAAAAATTAAACAGAAAGTACAGCCCAAGAAAGTCAAAACTGATTCTGCACTTTTAGAATCAGTTGCTACAAACTGGAGCACATTAAAACTTTAAGGTCTTTAGTTCAATATACAGGTGTAAGATTTCTAGCTGAAAACTGCTCAGTACATGTTCGATCTGGCTCATCAAAGCTCCAGGGGGCATTTCTGGCACCACAGTTTATCACTATGTGAAAAGGTCAGGACAGCATCAATTATACAAATGCAGCATGTGAACCATAAAAGATGAGTCTGAACTGGTAAAAAGCTCACTCACTTAATGCATGGCAAGATGCAGTTTTGTTTACTGTCCACTACTACTATTGTACTATGGTTAAAAAACAAAACAAAACAAAAAAACCTCCCTTGAAATCATAAACAACCTGCAGATGTTATCGCCTCTATACGTGAGAAAACACCCAAACAAAGGTCACTCTGTCTGAAACTTACGCAGCAAAACCGGTGAAGTAAAGCACGATGAGTGGCAGTGATGGAGGGCTAAAAAACTGCTCACAGCTATTCATGCAGCAGTTGAGTAAACAGTTCTCTCTGGGATAAAAGCTTTTGACATGATTGCTGTGTTTTCAAGTATAACTGTGCTTCTCTGAAATGACTGATGGACTCAAGTTCAACCCAAAAAATACTCCACAATATTTTCTCTATCAAGACCAATTAGTTACCAATTGAGAACAAAGCATGCATTCCCCAAAATATATTAACATGTTGGGATGACATATATCATCTTTTCTAAAAGTGATTTTTTAAATAGCACCTTCTATATCCAGACTAACAGCTGAATGCTATTTCACAATGCTCGAGAGTGCACAATGTTTGTACCAAATTTTATGCGAATTCACATTTTACTGACAATATTTTTGACTGCATTAAAAGCTGAATTAAATTTCATGGTAATTCATCCAGTAGCTGTGTAGATATTTCAGTCTGGACCAAAATGGTAGATTAACCACCTGATTGACACCGTAATTCCTCGAGCCACACCGCAAGCGTGGCTAAAAAAAATCAATCACTCCCCAGTCAATACAACAATAAAAACAAAGTTACTCTGTATTGGTCTAAATGAGTCTGTAATCATCGGGTTTGCATCCAATTTATAAATTAGATGAGGTGACCTAATTCCTATTGGAATAGCATGTTTCAGCCGGGAAGCCTTTTGTACAAGACTTTAAGCAAAGCTCTAACCGAGGAGTTCTTTAAAAACCTACTTTGACTTCAAGAGAAACAGACAGGACAAATGTCACAGAATGAAACTGAAAGAGACGCCAAGTAGACAGTCTCAAAATATCTTTGAGTGAATGTCTGCAGCTGAACAAGTCTCTGGTGTATCTGCTTGCTTGTTATTGATTCTGCAATGTACTTTGTTAACCATCTATACCACACTATAGACAACTTTATCAAATTACTGTAGAAAATGTGCAAAATCAGGACTCCTCAAAGGTAGGATTAGTCCTGGCATGTCCTCAGTGCTTTTGAAAAAGCAGAGTGTAGGTCAGTCACTGTGTGCAGACAGACTTTTTAAGGACTACAAACAGAATCTTGTATTGAATACACTATTAAAATCGATTCTCTCTAAATATATTGATGTACCCTCTGGTAAAGTGCTCTAACTCTCTCTGCTTGGGTTGCTGCTCCTAAGATCATTAGTAATAATATTTCAGATGTAATCACCAGGAGACTATTATTGAACATCATTTTCTCATTGGCAAGAGAGTAAAATCATAATTAGGCACATAATTTCCAGGACAGAAATGTGACAGAACGTTTGATGCAGTGTGCAGACAAGAGAGCAGCCGATATTTGAGAGTTTTCTTTCCTCTCAGAGAAATCACAACCCTTGAAATAGCAAATATATTTGAAAGGAACAAACAAGATGAACGGGTACTTTTTTCGATTAAACCCTTCAGCTATGAGGCAGTAAATAATGTATTTGGTGAATAATTTATCATGAAGGTTTATTGATAAAAACAACTTGCCCCCAGAGAAGTGCCTGAACTTCTGCAGGGGAGCTGCAGAGAAGCAGAAACTGAAGGGATGGCATTTTGTACATTTAAAATTAAACCAATTAGCTTCTTATTTATGAGGCAAATTTAGTGTCCTACAATTGAAAAGACCAAATACTAGTAAAGAGTAATCAGCCGGTTAAAGCATACATCTCTTCCCTCTATTTGCTCCAAAGGTATTAACCTGTTGGAATACAGAAGATACAGCTTCATGGGCTCCTTCTGTGATTTAATGTGATTCATAGTGAACAGAGAAATCCATCTTTGCACTACAAGCTCCCATCTGTGAGAAATGCTGAGAAGAAAATTAAATTTTACCAGTAACAGTTCGCTAATATATATAAGACTGACTAGACACACATTTAAGATCTGCACACCACATTTATGGCTTTCTAATTACATTTTGACTTGTAGGAATGAAGCGCTGCATTGTATGGAGAATCTAATTAAAGATATCTGCAATTCAGTTTGAATTACCATACAACTTAATGGTTCATTCTGTCTAATCACAATATAATTAGAGATATCTCAAATTAAAAGGAAAAAAGCTGAATAAATATTAAAGTCAAATTTGAGCTATATGTGAATGCTGGCTGGCAGTGTGGTTCATGCCACTGCAACATCCTGTCAGACCTCAGCTGTCCAGTGTCAAATAAAGGGAAAATTGCCCAAACAACGCTCATAAATTTCTATACACGTACTCATACATGCATGGCAGATATCTATAAATTGAATCTTGTTAATCTAATAAATGATCTCTCACATCATTACAAATATATTTAAAGGATTTCTGACTTCAACATCTATTCAGAGATAACTGGACTGCAGTTTGAATTATAATGCTGCCTGGTCACATAGTAATTATAACTGACTAAAATGCATTTATCATATGTACTGTGTGGACACATATCTTAAACCTGCTTGTCATATACCCACAGACTGACGTGAACCCACAGAAAAAGAAGCAGCTTTGCAAACAACATGGAAATCTAAAATTAATTCATGATCATTAAACCAGGGAATTTCAGGTTAAATTAATCCTTAACTCATTAGCAAAATGCTTGCACAAGTTATTTACATTTTTTTTAAAACATAACTAAGCTGAGAAATATTGTCAATAAACACACTCATTTGCAGGTCATAAGCTTCCTCTATAGGTTATTACCAGAAGCCATTTCAGACACACTCAGTCCAACAAGGACCTAATTAAAGCAGCAGCATCAGCACATGTAGGCTCCTTCCCTGGTGACATTCACATAAACAACTTAAGCAGCTAATTACACAACAATAAATGATTTCCCATTGAGGCTATGTGAGCATATAGTGTTAGCTGTTGCATTTATGGAGGTGTAACTTTTTGATGACATTTTCTCGCACTGCCACCTGTCCCTATAGATCAATACAATAATGAAACTCCCTGGTAAGAAGGCACACCATAACACAGCCTTCCTTTTCATTTTATCTCCGTACACTTCATAACAAAGTTGCCCACATAAGTCAACCATGACAGTCTCTTCAATTATGTGACAGTGGGGAAGAAAGGAACGTGATGGATTGGTGTCAAAGCTCTGGGGAGCCATATAAGCCAGACAGCAAGCACGGGCTGTCCATCTGTCAACAATCTCAATTAACCACTGTAAAGATAGAAGCGCAATGCTCTTTTTATGCAGCACTGTGAAAAAACAACAAGGGTCTCTATCACAACAGCGGGCGACATCCCATTTTTACAATGACAATACAGTGTATTTAGATGAGCCGGATTGGTCCATCCATCAGCAGGGGGGGTGAGTCAAATTGAAATCTGACATTTAGAGCCTCAACGCTTTTGCTCGCTGGCTCTGATATGAACTATAGCATGTGACAAATTGTTTGTATCAGGCCTGTCCCTGGGTGAGGCCTCTGATAATGTTTAGGGTTGAAATAGGCACCCTTGACATTTCACTGAAAGGTCATGTTTTGTGTTCATTAGTGTTCCCTTTTTTACATACAGCCAGCAGTGGGCTGAGGATTATTGTCATAATCTGAGTCTGTGCCAACTCACGAATGCTGCCTCGCTTGTTTTGACGCCTCTCGATGTCAGGACACAGGGAATCATGTGCAGTAAAGATAGACTGTGAGGAGCACGATCGCAGATTGATTTGTACTGAGAGAGTCTGCTGATTCAAACGTCACCTCTCTAAAGTTTCAACTCCTTTGTGACTCTGGACCAACTCTAAAATAGCTGATTTTAATAAGCGAGTAAACTATTTGTAACTGTCCCCTTAAATGTTCACAAAAGAGCAAAGTACTGCAATAAATGCAGAACTCATCACTCTCTCTGCATGTGTGAGAACATCTCTGACAATTTCACAAATAAAAGCGTCCAAGATTAATTTGATTCTGTAGCAGGGTGTCCGTTTACAGCTGAATTAAGAAAGCTATCAGTAATTCATTTACTGTCAACTGCTGGCACATTAGTGTCTTGCATACCGAGCTAATAAACGGTTTGAAGCGGCATCGATACGTACATAGTCTACATAATTGCTGATAGCGTGTGAAGCATTTTTGATTAGCTCGGCTCCTCAGGAAACAATGAGGTACAATGGGCCATTTTCTCTCATTTTCTTTTAGAGTTTCTTGGAAAGCAAAGCATACAAATGAATATCCACAGTGTCTGCCAAGGTTTTCACGAGTATGAAAACCTGCTTTCCTCAATTTATCTTTAACCTAAAATACTAAGGTGTGTGTAGAAAGACTATTAACGCTTTTTGTCCTTATAGCTTGTAAGATTCCCAAAAACCCACAAGTTCACGATGTGACAACTAGTTTATTTTCAGTCCAATAAAATATACCTCCAACTTCTGTGTTTTGATATGTTAAAACTGGAATGATTCAGTCTGGCTAATATTTTAATCTTTCAACTTAATAAACCATTAAAAACACACTGGATTATATGAAAAATGCATTGCTGCAAAGCAGAAAATAAGTTTTTCTTAGCTCATGAAAAGCTGATATTTTGGGCAAAGAGTGAGGTCTAAAGGTCTGAAATCACTAACATATTTACTCACATACTTGAACTTAATGTATTTCAATCTCAATCAAATTTCTATTTCAAGTATTTTGTGTGTTATGTTTTTGCTCATTTTGGATGAATACACACATTGTTCTGTACCTAATCCAGCCACTACAGGCCATTTTAGCAAAAACTGTTATAGCTGATAGTGGTACCTATTCCTACATTAATTTGTGTGAAGTACATTTACCAGCCACAGCCAAATGAGCAGAGATCCAGAGGTCAGCCCAGGACCAGCTGGAGGGATTATATCTCCCAGTTGGCCTGGGAGTTACTGGGGATACCCCAGGATGAGCTGAAAGAAGTTGCAGGGGACAGAGATGTCCCTGCTCGTCCTACTGATGGACAAAGTGATACAGAAGATGGACACCCAGCAAAACTGGGACCACATCATTATCCAGCATAGAGGAAGAACACTACACACAGTACACCACTCAGACTGGGAGTAATGATGGAGCAGGAGAGTAGAAATTAAGGGACGGACTGCTCATTTTTTAGCAGGTTAAATCAACCATTGTCAATAAAGATCTATGCAAATGTACTTGAATTGCTGCTATTGTTTTTGCTTTTTGTTGTTGTTGTCGTTTACAGTGTTGGTAATGAGGGCAAACAGCGGCTGTTATTATCACCTTGTCAAACCATGTCACCTGACTTCCCATATCTTTCACCTGACTCTTGGCTGAGGCGCTTCCTCGTTTGCAGTCAGTAACTGTAGCCGAAACGCTATTGGACACTTACAGGCGCATTTTGATTCTATTGGTCGAGATTTACGTCGATCATCCGGAGGGAGGCGGGCTGTTTTGAAAGAGGAAATGGGTGTTCTAAACAGCACAGTCGGGTATAGTCGTTGCTTTCAATAAAATTTGTGAAGCTGGGGGTAAAATGAGCAACTTAGTGCGTGTGGTCGCGGTCCTGGGTTTAGTGAGCGGTGCTGCTGAGGCGCTGGACAATGGTCTGGCTCTGAAACCCACAATGGGCTGGCTGCACTGGGAGAGGTTCATGTGTAACATCGATTGTGACAGAGACCCCAATAACTGCATCAGGTAAGAGTATGAGGAGCTGCATGGTGGCTCATTGATCCAGCACAGTCTGACATGAAAACCCACGAATCCTTCATAAGTAAACACTCCAGGAAAATGACACGTGCACACGCATTAGAAACACGTTTGGAAGTGGTTTTCAAGCTTCTACATTTTCATTTTCAGTGCACTTGACACCGCTATTGTGTCCAAGAAGTGACTGTTTTCCACTAGATCTATGGGATAATTAAACTCAAAGGCATCAGCCAGTCGTTCAGAATATCTTGATAATCATGAATTTGTTTTGAAATTGTGTAGATCTTTATCTAAGAGCAGAGAAACTAGTTATGAGAGGCTGTCATATGTATAAGCACGTGACTGAATCAATTGATAGCTGATTTAATTTGCCTTTATTGGTTCTTCGAATTTACCCATTGGTGTATGAGATATTGTTGTCAACAAGTAATGCAATAACCTAAATGTACTGGGAATCTTGCAAACAACATTAAAGTCATTTCTTTTTTAATTACTGTGGATTAAAAAAAGAAATGTGACATGTAGCATGGTAATTTACAAGGCTGAACTGGAGCGATTGGAAAAAACATAGTGGTGATGATAAAAAAAAGGTCGTAAAGGACAAAAATTACAGAGAAACATCGAATTGGAGACTGTGACAATCAACAATTTTTTATTTTCAGATTGCTGATATCTGTCTCAGTTGATTAGTTGTTTGGTCTATTAAGAATTGGAAAGCAGTAAAAAGAAAAATGCATCATATTTCTTAGATCCTCATATCTTGTTTTATTAAACTCACAGTCTGAAACTCCAAAATACTCTTTTTACTATCGTGCCAGAGGAGGAAATACAATAAGTCTACTGATTTATGACACTGGAACGAACATGTTTTTTAATCTGTAAAAGGATCAAAATTAATAAGTAGTCTGCTTAAAGTGGTGCATTTAGTTCAGTTGTTTCTCACAATTATGAGATGCATAATTACATTTTTTTCCTTAGTAAAAATGGAAAATTGTTTATGGATTTTGTTGACTGCAGGCCTGCAAGATCCTGTTTTCCCCGTTTCATTCTGGGCTCCTGTTTAGTGATTAATGACAAACATAACACTCCTCACTTCTGTGCACTGCAGGTTTTTTTCTAGCCCACAAAACACCAAATGTCAGTCTGTTGGATGAATCTTTTATTGTTATGTTAGCAAACCTGGCATTCACTGCTGTAATAATTCCTTTAGAGTGTACATACTTGTGTGATGCCATATTGCCATTGTACATGACATTGAGCACTGGCATCTAACTGACAACTATGTGTCTCCTCCTGTTGCCCTGGCAGTGAGCGTCTGTACATGCAGATGGCAGATGTGATGGTGAAGGAGGGCTGGAAAGAGGCTGGATACGAGTACGTCTGCATCGATGACTGCTGGCCCTCCTACCACCGCGATGCCCAGGGCCGCCTGCAGGCAGACCCCATCAGATTCCCGGGAGGCATCAAGAAACTGGCCGACTATGTGAGTAGTAGGTTTAAACGAGGACTGAAGACTCCGAACGTGAATATAGTATTAATGCCATAATTCCCCTGTAGACATCAAAGAGAGCAGGGTTCAGAGAGACTCAAGGAAAGTGAGAAATACTTTAATTTCAGTTATTTCACCAGCTGGAAAAAGCAAAATGAGACTTATGTGATAGGATTTGACTGCTTTTGTTATAGTTTCCAGTTATTCTGAGTAGGAGACACACTTCTATAATGGTAAACCATGTTATATTTAACACACTGATATGATTCTATGGCGTGTGGTGGTATCAAATCAGTGGTGCAGTAAGTCTGAAAATGTTGAAAAGTTCAAGAAACCCTGGTTTAAATAGAAGTAAAAGTGATTACGCAGTCAGATTACATATTCATTATACATCCATCCAAGCCGACTTGCAATTATTTACATAATGAAGGGGAAAGGACCAGATGTGGAGCCCAGGTCTCAAATTTCATATGGGTAGAAATACAGCACCTGGAGCTGAGGGAGATATATATGTAGGCATATATTGTCTCAGTAAGGGGTGTGCTGTCGTTCACCCTCTTTGCTGCTGATTCGTGCTGGAGAGAGGAGCTGGAAACTACTACGACAGGCTGATTCCTAACCCAGCCTTCACATATAGGGAAGCAGCACAGACAGCTACAATGTGATGTTCACCAGAAAAGGGATATATTTAGGCCCGCTCAAGTAGATCTGTGTCTTCTACCAGAGGCATGTAGTTTTCTACTGTGTAACATCGCCACCTACTGTTACAGTTAAATCACCAGTCCAGAGATAATTGTATTCTGTGCTTTGAGTTTAATATTTCTTCAATATCAAGTATTTCTTTCTGCTCTTAGGTCCATTCAAAGGGTCTGAAGCTGGGCGTCTATGCAGATGTGGGGAAAAACACCTGTGCTGGATATCCTGGCAGTCTGGGATATTATGAGACAGACGCTCAGACTTTTGCTGAGTGGGGTGTGGATCTGCTGAAGTTTGACGGCTGCTACATGGACTGGAAGTTGCTTGGAGAAGGTAAGCTTTCAAATTTTAGTGCAAATTGCCCAAATTTTCCACATATGCATTTGTAATTCCTGAAGCCTGCTAGTTCATCTCACTGCTGATGCATTTGTTAAGCGTTGATTTTTAAATATCTTTATCATGGTTGTTCTGAACCTTATCAGTCTCAGTCAACAAAGTGTTCTAGGGTTAATGGCTTCTTATTAACATGACCTGTTTGAACTCCTCCTCTCTGATTGGTGGAAAAGAGCACTTCACCTCAAAACAACCAGACTTTTTAAACAGTTGCCTTTCCACTCTGATGAACATTCAAACCAATATATAACCGATAACATTCTCCCTTATCATTGCACTCAGTAACCCTGCCTTTATTTTTCACTATAATCACCTACCTCATGTATGTATTGTCCTAGTTAAATGCATGCCTGTCTTTGTATTACTACTCAAAAAATGTCAAACCACAGTTAAATTCCATGTATGTTGTTCACAGACTTGACGAAAGCTGATTCTTAACGTTTGCTCTATTCAAGGCTACATAAACATGTCAATCGCACTGAACAAGACTGGAAGAAGTATCCTGTATTCCTGTGAGTGGCCTTTGTATGAGTGGCCTTTCCAACAGGTGAGAGAGAATTTGAGTGAATAATGACTAAAAATTACAATGTTACATTATCATTCTGTGGTTCATTTCTTTCAAAACCTCAGAAAGCTTCTCAGCGATTATTAACTGCATGACCTCACATCTTGTGGTGCACAACATAAAAGAGCATTTCTGTGCCGCCAGCCAAACTACACAGCCATCCGTGAGACGTGCAACCACTGGCGCAACTTCAATGACGTGTACGACTCATGGAGCTCTGTCAAGACCATCTTGGACTGGACTGCAGCTCATCAGGACATCATCGTCCCCTCGGCCGGGCCCGGGGGCTGGAACGACCCCGATATGGTACTCTGCTCTACTCCAGCTCTTGGAGACTCTTCTTTGACCTCGAAATAAGAATAAAACCAAGTAGCACACTGTTCTCTTATAATTTCATAAATGCTGCTGAATCACTTGTTAATTGTGCTACATTGGAGACAGCATAGAGAGTAACTTCAGTGGTGTCCATCTTTGCTCATTTATGTCAAATGATTCATTTAAAAATTTTAGCCCCGTAGTTGAGGGTGTTAGCTGTTAGATTTAAATGCCACTTATCTTGTTTTAAAAAGGGAGCTCATTTCTCAGAAGTAGGTTGCTGTTAAGCCTGAATTGCCTTGTCATTTACATATTTATGACATTGGTCCATTTCTCTAGCTCGTAATTGGGAACTTTGGCCTGAGTCACGACCAGCAGGAGTCTCAGATGGCATTATGGGCCATCATGGCAGCCCCTCTGCTCATGTCCAATGATCTGAGGGACATTTGTCCTCGCTCCAAGAAGCTGCTGCAGAACAAACACATCATAGACATCAGCCAGGACCCACTGGGAAAGCAGGGATACCAAACTGCCAAGGTGAGCGTGAGGAGCGACAAAGCACGATTGCCTCCTGTAATGGCAGCTGTCACCTTTTATGATGCCTGTAATTCCTGTTTACTAGCAATCTGATAATCAGAAAACTTCTACTTTGTGGCATAGATTAATTTGATAAATGCAGGTGAAATGAAATTGGTAATAAGTTATGAAATTGTCCAACTCATTGATAGAATTCTTCTTCTACAGGTGGATAGTTTTGAAGTGTGGGAGAGGCCTCTGTCTCAGAAACGTCTGGCCGTCGCTGTGCTGAACAAGCAGGAGATCGGTGGCCCTCGATGGTATTTCAGTCAAGGCATTCCAGGCTGGAAGATCTGCGACCCCAAGTGTAACGTCACTCAGATCCTGCCTCAGTACAAAGAGCTGGGCGTCCACACTCAAGAGAGCAAATTGGTATTAACTGTAAACCCTTCTGGCTCGGCCCTGCTGACCATCACTCCCATCAACAGCCACTCTCAGAGGCTTCACTGGCATGACACGTCCAGCAGACGAGAGGATGCTACCATTTTGTAGTCCTCAGGTTATACACTTTTTATTATTCACTTTTGATTGTAAAGTGAAAAATTTTAATCTTTAATTATTTTCCCCCTTTTGTAAAATTAGGAGTATATTTTAATAAAGGTTGGCTTGAAGCTGCTTTGATACTGTGATTACAGTTCATCTGCTACTTTGACATGTTGAATAAACCACTGGAAAGTATCATTGCAGACTTGTTAGCATCCATAAGAAGGGCGGCTGTGGCTCATGTGGTAGAGCCTATGAATTGCAAGATTGTCGGTTCGATCCCCAGTTCCTCCTGTCCACATGTCAAAGTGTCCTTTGGCAAGACACTGAACCCTAAGTTGCTCCCAATAGTGGCTAGCGCCTTGCATGGCAGCTTGATAGCCATTGGCGTGTGAGTGTGTGTGAATGGCCCAATCCCAATGTCCACACTCACACACTCAAAGACTTTGAGGCACGCTCCCGCAAAGTCCGTGAGGGCTTAGGGCTGTCCCAATGTCAAATCACAAAGTGCATGAGGGATCTCTCGCTGACTTTTTGAGCTCTCCATGCACCCTTTCCGTGAGTTAGCATCTTTGCAGACTTAGCGTGAGGGAATTACCCATAGTTCATTGCATTGTGACGTTTGGGAGGAATCTCCAGGGGCAACCAGATACGAGCGAATTAGTCAACAAAAAACACGTTTCAATTGACGCCGCAAAAAAGAAGAAATTCTCATATAGGTATATTATACACAAAACAGCCTCTGCCAATGAAGGAAATGGACATATAGGAAATGTGTATGTGTATTTATCTGTTGTCAAGCTCATCGATGCATTTTATGGGAGAAGATCGTTGATTAAAATGTAGTGTGGTCATTTAGAATACTACTCAACTTTAAACAATGAGAAAGAGGTTGAATATTTCTCCAATTTTAGCAGTGCTGCACTGGCTTCTTCAAGTGACCTGTAGGGAGGTAATTGAAGTTCTGCCACTGTTGAATGCATGGGTGGATTTTTTTTTTTTTTTGCAT
>OOFC01032033.1:2426-41155 GCA_900323345.1 Pseudochromis fuscus | reverse complement strand
AATATAGATGTCCAAAGCAGTATTCCAGAGGCCTGGTACGCTGGGCTGTGCAGGATCCACGTTTGTTTTTACCTCCATGATTTTTAGTTTTTACTGAACTTAATCAAAAGAGACTATTTTTCATAATGTCAGAATATGCCTTGGTGTAGGTTGTGTATATAGCCACAGTACAATCCCTCTCCTTATACCTCATATAAGCCCCTGTTACTGCAGAGCCTCGCACCGCTGGCTCACACACTCTGTCGGGTCTATTATTAGAACAATTAGTGACGCAAGCCTGACTCCTAAACTATAGGTTTCTGGTTTATTGAACAAATACAATGAGCTGAAGAGGTCCCCGTCAAAGGGTCAGAGGAGCAGGAGGTGCAGGCTGTCAGCGAACGCATGTATACGTTACGTGGACGAGCAGGTAGCCGATCAGACGATACACACACCGGCCACCTGTTGAAGCTCTGTACTGTCCTGACACACACGCACACACGTGTCTGCAGGGCTCTGCGTCTGATGCATTGTGCTGATCAATGAAATGACACTTCATACATAATACAATCAGAGTCATGAAGACGGTGTTTACTGAAATATTCCAGGTTTTATTCCACATTTGTTAAACTGATTGGAGCCTTGTTGGATTATACACAGACTGTATGTAGAATGGAGGAAGCTAACGTCGCCATGTTGGTTGATTGGAGCCAGAGGTGACCACATTTGAATATGAAGAGAGGAGTGAGGAGGCGGGTCTGACCCTTGAACCCGATGACACTGTCCAATATGACTAAGACTGGTGTTTAGCACTGTTTTCATTGGAGATCAGACCTGTCAATCAAACTACACACTAAAAAATGTTGGGTTGTTTTATCCCAGACCTGGATAAATATTGGACTAACTACATGCTGGGTTAATGTCACCCAGTAATGTTGGTTGTTTTAACTCATTATTTTCTTGCCCATCATTCCAAATGCCAAGAGCCAAATAATAAAACACTCCTGATTTGTCTTCTTTCTGAAGACTAAAGTTTATTTAATGATGAGCTGATTTTTAGATGGACCAGATCACTGATAATTTGGAGTTTTTCTGAGCCAACGTCTAGTGGATGTGGTGTTACACCTTTTAACACTTCTGTATCGGCCTCATTTTTTAACCCCAGTTACTTCGTCCAGTTCTACATACAGTCTGTGATTATATCTCATTGGCATCTCACTTGTAGACCAGTTGTAAGCCAGGTTTCCTTTTAAATTGGAGACTCTGGAGCTGGTACAGGTTTATGTTTTTGCATCAGAGACACTTCATCATCTTGACCAATATAATACAGGTAACTTTCAACTTCTGAAGCTGTTGACAAAGACCAGAAGTTGCGATACTGTGAAACTAACGATCATCTTGTTGAAAAAAGTCACAAATGCTGTTTTCTTGCACGATGACTTTAACCTGAAGATCTTTTTTTTTGTTTTTGTGGTTCAAACCTGTGTAAATGCTCAGAGTGTCCTGCATAAACAGGTTCAGGTACAGTAGGCCAGGCTGAGTTTGGGCTCTGCTGAAGTAAATGGTATCAGAAGCCACATGTGATGGAAAGAAAACACTTGTTTCATACTGTGTGGCACTAATTATCTTCCATACAGCACCTTTAATTGAAGATTTTACTCTGTAAAATGAGTTTACATGTGTGAAACCATGTAAGAAACAAGACTTTAAAGAGTCGAGATGCTTCAGCGAGTCACACAGGACTTCTGCAATGTCCTTCTCACACTGTACTGCAAACAAGATCTGATCAGTGTCACTTCCGAGCTTGAGTGACCAGCACACTATAATAACATGCAGCCATCTCACTGATTATAAAACCACTATTAAGTTAAATTGCCTCTGTTTTGGTTACCACGGCACCGTGTCGGTGTTCTGGACAATCAGGTACATCATCAGCAGAATATAAACAAGTGCACTGCTACACGTCAGCTCCTAATCCTCAGAGTTAGTGATTTTACATATTTAGGTACATTATTAAGAATAATGTAAGCTGCTGCGTCTGCATGTCAATGTGACTGAGCTGCATCCAAGATGTCCAGGATGTGACGTCTTGGAGTCTAGAAACCTCCCTTCTTGGCTTTTGTTGGACAGTTGGAGAAAAAAAAAGGACTTCAGGCCATTTGGATGCAGCCGTGCTCTGCTCAGGGAGACGGCTGCCAGACTACAGAAGGACAAACCTCCCTAAAATGTGACTGCAGAACAACAAAAATGACAACTCACAATGTTGAAACGTCAATGCATTCCTTTAGGAATCACAACTGGGATGCTGTGCCGTGTTGTAATCTAATCTGGACTGCAATGGAAAAGAAAAATGCTTACACAAGACAGCATCGTGGGCATTACTGTAGGCCTTGCACAATGGCATGGGAAGCCTTTTTCTTTCGACAGCATTCTGAACTGGAGTTTCTAAACCTTTTTTTTTTTCTGTGCGGCCAGACTCTGTCGAGAGGAGGGCGCACGAGCCGCTGAATGACACGGAGTCGGCTCAGCGACACTGGAAACAGTGCCTGATGTTCACAGGCAGGACAACAGCTTCAGTAATTCAGTCAGAAAAAAATAGACATCACTGTATCTTGAAAGGACGGGATAAGAAATGATGAGGTTCTCAAAATCTTGGATTAAGGAGTTTCCACTTGCACACTAAAAAATGTTTGGTGGTTTTAACCCAGCACTGAGTTAAATATTGCAGTAACTACATGCTGGGTTAATTTAAGCCAGTGAGACGGACTGTTTGTATCCAACATTTTGTTGTTTTTATCCAACATCACAGCATTTTATTGTTTTTACACAGCTTTTTGTTTTTCTTTTCACTAACTTGTTTCTACCCAACATTTTATTGTTTTTACCCATTTGGTATTTTTACCCTGGATTTTCTAGTTTTTGCTTGGATTTTTGTTTTCCCCAAGTATTTTGTTGTTTTTATGCAACATTTTGTAGTTTTTATCAAACAACAATATTTTAAAGGTTTTACCCACCATTTTTTGTTTTTAACCAACACCTCATCGTTTTTACCCCAAATTTTATTTTTACAAACATTTTATTGTTTTTTTTACCCAATGTTTTGTTATGGTATTTAGCATCATGTTATTTTACACATTATTTTTTGTTTTTAGTTGGTACTTAATTGTTCTTACCCAGCATTTGGTTGCTTTCATTCCACTCTTTCTTGTTTTTACTTGACATTTTGTTTGTTTTTAACCCGACATTTTGTTTGTTTTTAACCCAACATTTTATCAACTGGATTCAAACAACCCATCTTGCTGAGTTAAAATAACACAAGATGTAGTTAGTGCAGTTAATAACTCAGGTCTGGGTTAAAACAATCCAGCATGTCTATGCTCCAAACTGAGCCTAACTGGGGCTAAATCCTGCTGCTGCAGTTGTCCACTGATGCAGGAGGGATTACTACATGTAAATAACTGGGAGGAAAGTGTCAGCTGGGTATGTAAAAGGCCACTGCTTGCTAAACAAGTGACCTATATCAACTGAGGAGGCCACATCCTGTCTGCAGCTTGTTTCTGCTGCCCCCAAGCGGTCAAAAACAGTTACTGCACGTTTAATTTTCCCTGATTTATTTCATCTTTGAGATGTACTGCTGTGAGTTTGCGCTCCACCCACCATCTCTTCCAAGGTCGTCCTCAACAAACTACAAGAGCCTCATCAGTTCTTATCACCGTGGGAAACGCAATACCAGTGAAGTCAGGCCCACGTCAGCGGCCGACACCACACTGTACGACCCTGCTACTGTAATGACATCCTTACAAACAAAACTTTGATACTGAAACTTTCAATGCATTTGTAAGTAAGAGATTGAATGTATCCTTTTGCGTATGATAAAGCAAATTCTAAGACAATACACGTGGTCAGATCATACATGTTTTGTTTTTTTCTTGGTTTAATAATAGGTCATTTTTATAATTGTGTTAATAGTGCATGTGACATTATCTTATTAGCGCCACAATGTGGTCATTACAACTTTAGATTTGCTGTACATGTGGTGTGTGAACTGGGACTATGGGAAAAGAAAATGCTTCTCAAGATAAAATTTCATTCATTCCCAAAGGTATACGACAGTCGAATCAATATTTATGACAGTATCACACATGGCAAAATGTAACATTGAGAATGTTATTGCAAGTTTTTGAGATATTGATTGACTGCCACAGCCCAGCATGCATTGATTCTCCCTTAAAGCCAGGGATTACTACAGGTTGGAGTTCATCACATCAAAGAGAGCTCTGTTGGAAAACCCATACATTGTAATTGTTTTATATTTTGACTCCCTGTAACAGTAGCCTCCTTTATCTCATAGGATCTCGTAGTTTAGGCGTAAGAATTTTAACATCGGAGAGGTACGTCGACATAAAGCTCTTCTTTTCAGAAATCACATGTTAAGGTCACTTTATGTTGAAAGATGAAGATGTATTTTCTTGTAAATAAAACAATACAGTGCGACCTCAGACATGAGTCATTGCTGCTGTTTGTGTTTCTCTACTCAAAATAACATTTCAGAATAAAATGCTTAAGATCTTGGTTAATTCATTTATTATTCATATATAATTGCTGTGTTATTTTTATCTTAACTAGGTGGTTGGTGATCTCCTGCGGGTTCATCTAATGTAACAGAGGGTGCAGTGATTCTTGTGATCACATCCTGGAGCTGACATAAAAATAAATGTGTCTCAGCAAGCTAAAGGTCACACCAACACTTCACTGTGGGATATTTAGGTCTACTCCTTAAAGACATCAGGACCCAGATTAAAGACTTTCACACAGATGTTATATTGATGGAGCAATTTAAACAATTAAGCAGGATATCCAACTTTGAATTCTAATAATGTGCTATATAAATGTTAAATAATGTATCTTTTTGATATAGTAAATGATTCCTTTTCCATCTTGCATGCAGATAAGCAGATTTTGTATATGTATCACTGAAAATGGCCAGTATGCCTTTAATGTACTGTTAACAGACCCCACAAGTAAGTGGGTGATGGCTTTTTACAAGTTATTTTAATGTATCAAATGATTTTCAGAAGCATCCTACAGCTGAAGCTCATAAATTAATGTGTCTCAACAAGTTAAAGGTCATACCAACACTTCACTGTAGAATATTTAGGCTTGTGATATCAGATCTGCACTGTTCACAGTGCTCAGTCGATCATTTTAATCTCATTTGCATCCTAATTTAACTTCTGGCCTCAGTCAAATGAGCCTTGTGCTACATAACTACATTTAATATAGTCAATAACTATGGTATGGTAAATGTTACACAATGGATGGTACCACTTTCTAAACGGCACATTGATTCTTAGCAGATTTTGTGTGTTCATGTATTTAATGTCCTGTTGATCGAAACAGCTTTAAAAAAAATGAAAAAAAAATTGTAACAACAGTGACACAGATCCAAGAACAGCTCCATGAATAGCTCCATGAATAGATAAGATAAAATCAAGATGTGTAACTGCTGACTGCAGAAACTCTGATAGCAGCAGAGGCAGAGCAACATTGCTTTACTTTTTTTTCAAAGAGTGCAGTAATGTAAATGTACCACTAGATGGCAGCAAGCAGGCAGCTGGAGCGATAACTGCTACTGTAATAGTCTTTTAAAAAATGCCTGATGTGCTGAAATGACACATGAGCAGAATTTAGCTTGGTTTATTTTTATGTTGATTTTTTTGTCTTTAGTTGCATATTTATGGTTTTAAAGCCTCAAAATATTAAATCTTACTTCCTCCTGATAGAAGCTGCGTTCACTTGGTCATTCTGTTATATCATTTGCTGCTTTTAGCCAAATCTCGCGGTATTTACCAGATTTAACTTCTATTACAGCACTTGTAAATTTGTATTCATCTATCATGCTTTTATCAGTAGTCAAATGCACAGTGAAATATTGTATTAACGTCTATTATCATTAGGCCTTTGTTATTATATCCCAGTGAGTGAGAGTGTCCTCTGTCTGGATTGGTCGGGCTCAGGAGGAGGGGGAGGAGTTTGGTTACGTTCTGCGTCTTGAGGGAACCACACGCCGAGTGGATCCTGGCTCTTCCCCCACACACGCGCCGCACTCCACCCGGGGCCGGAGGCTGGGACGATGCCTCTGGAGAGGTGACCACTGGCTGCTGGATCCTGAAGCACCATCCCAACGACTATGGAAACCAAATAAACCCACATTCACAAAATGAGTCACATTTCGGATCGTGCGTCGAGGAGGTGAGAGAGGAGGCGGCTGAGGAAGCTCAGGATAGAAGCGCTTTAGTGAGAGGTGTTTGGAGGGAGGGAGGCGGCCGAGGCGCTCTCTTGTCTCCTAAGAGGATAAAGTAAAAGGGAAATCAAGCTATTTTTACGCGGACTGTTTGGACCAGGCTGCGGGGACACCATGACCAGCGGGTCGGATGAGAGCTCGGTGCGCGTCGCGCTGAGGTAAGGATGCAGCCGTGGACCCTCCTCTCCAAAAGATGCTCCCGTGGCACACCTGCTACATGACCACGCACACGTTAATCCTGCTTCATTGTAGTGAGAATCTCTATTGGTTTCGCTCTTATTTTTGTGTCCACCCACAACAAGCACATCTAGGGGTGGAGGAGGCTTTTATTTTGGAGCAATTTCACAACACACACATCAGGATTTTCCCTGTGCACGTGCCAGCAGCTGCAGTTTAATGCTTATTGCATGGTTTACTCTGCAGGTACAGACCCCTGGCCCTAAATTACATGAGCTTCTTTTGTTAATACCTGCACTGCACACATGCTATGTAGTGGATTTATGAATGGAGATAGGTGCAGAGGGATTAGGACCAGGAGAAGCTCTGTCAGAGCAACACAGAGTCCATCATTAACCCTTAAATGGTTTCTGGATCTTAGGGGATAGCCATTTAGCAAGCTGTGGACCAGGTTCTCAGGTCATGACTTCATACCAAAAATATATTTAAGATATGGTCATAATGGCTACATTGGAAAAAAGACACCGGCCATGTTGCTATTTACTATATTTTGGGATGATCTCGTTTTTTTTGCAGGGCATTTTATACAATCTCCTCCGATAATAAACAATCTTGAAGGAAACTCTGTCCAAATGTTAAAAAAAAGAATAATTTCTCACGTATATATTGCTAGTTTTAGCCTGTTCGGATAATCAATAATATAAGTGTTAAGTATTGTGTTGTTAGATGTCATTCATGGTTTTGATAATACTTACTTTTAGTTTTTTTGTACTTACTACATAGAACACAACAGAAACCTATCTTACTGTTTATAAAGTCTTTTAAAAGTTGCCATAGTAACTATAAAACATAGATATAGATTGTATATTGGAAAATATAGGTTATTGTTTGTGTTATTTTACCGCAAGATACATTAGATTAAAACAATTCAAGAATTCCCTACAATCTTTATGTGTAATTGTGAGGGAGATAGCTAGGGATTTGGTTTTTGTGCAATTGCTGTATCATGGTGATGTGACCATTGTCCCGGAGGCCGGTCCATGCTGACGCTCACACAGCAGACAAACTGAGTCAGCCACCGTCTGCTGTGTTTTTTTAAGAGTGTGGAACAATACCAAACAAATCAATAAAGTCATCAATAGAGGGACATGATAGGGCAGCTGGTTTCGGAGGGGAGGTGCTCGTCTCTAAATGTGTGTGTTTGTATTGAAAAGACAACCTGAAATGTCATGTGAGCTCAGTGGAAGCGAGAGGACAAAAGCGTGTCCCTCTCATGTTTCTCTTTCTTCTCTCTCTCACTGCCTTGCTTGTTATTGTGCATTCAGACTTTGACCCAGAACTCTGTTTACTGAGCCAACTCAGTTTACAATCCCCTGCATAGATAATAAATAATCTGACAGCACATCCCATCAAGCACTCTGTTTTCCTCAGTCTCTAATTAGATCACCTTTATATTGTGCGATTACCTTTGTCAGACTTCCTCAGTAGTGCAACACAAGTCACACTCACTGTCTTAACCATAAACACTAATGTAATGTTTTAACCCAGAACTAGGTCAGTATTGGTATTATTAACAGTATTATTAACTACATGCTGGGTTAAATTAACCCAGGAAAATGGGCTGTTTTTACCCAGAATTGCATTAAAACAATATAATGTTGGAACCATGATAAAATATTGGGTGAAAACCACAAAATGCTGGTTAAAAACAATAAAATACTTGGTAAAATACACAGAATATTGGTAAAAACCACATCATGCTGGTTAAAAATAATAAAATACTGAGTAAAAATCACTAAATTCTGCGTACACATAACCAAATATTGTATAAAAACAACAAAATATTGAGTAAAAAACACAAAATACTGAATAAAAATAATAAAATACTTGTGAAAATGACCAAATATTGAGTACAAGTAACTAAATATTGTATAAAAACAACAGATCATTGAGTAAAAACCACAAAATACTGATTAAAAATAATAAAATACTGTGTGAAAACCACACAAACAACAAAATATTGTGTAAAAACAACCAAAAACTGGATAAAAAACATAAAATTTTGAGCAACAACAGTCCATCTTACAATAACCCAGCATTTATACAGTCCAATATTAACCCAGATTTGGGTAAAAACCACCCAACATTTTTTAGTGTGTATATAACCATATATACAAGCTGCTTATAACTAGAGAAATTATCTCTGATGTTTATCTCTCACCTGCTTGTGTATCTTATTAGAAAGTTCAGGGTCATTAATAATTTGCTGAGCTCTGCCGTCCTGTTTGCAGGTTAGGTTTCCCTCCATCGTCCTGCTGGTGGTCAGACAAAGAGCCTATTCATTGATTTATTCTTTCATTCATAATTGTATTTATTCATTTGTTTTGAATCAGTTATTTTTACAAAAGGTGATAAATGCTTGAACTGAGCGATCACATACTTTTCCCTAAAGTTAAGCATGTAAATATAAACATATACTCAACCTGAAACTAGAATGAGTAAAAGAGTGTCACGAGTCTGGCTTCAGTCACTGACTCAGGGTCAGTCTGCAGTTTATTCTGAGGTCAGCTGTGGCGCCTGAAGATGCTTTGTCACTAATCTGTCTTTCTGCTTTCTGCACACGCACACAGAGCTGATCCACTTCCTGTCACCCTGACCTTACCTGCAAACTCACATAGTGGCTTAATATTCATTATTTTAATGAGCGTGTGGAGTTCCTTTAGATTTATAGAAAACCAGAAAACCTCATGAGGAACTAATATCAGTAATAAAGGTGCAGTTGCATTTAAACCTTCTGTAAAAGTGAAGAACTATAAAAATGCCATTTTCCTGCTATGCTGTGGGAAAATATCTCTTGTCTGCATTAATTTCTTCAGTCTGATGCTTTTATCAGTAATGATATTATTCTCCTGTGTCTCTTCCAGACTCCTTCAGTCAGTAAAAATAACATTAGGATGAGATATGTTTTTTTTTCCATGATAAATATGTATAATGTGTCATCTTTGACTGATAGTACTTTGTATTTTTAGCCATAATGGTTGTAAGTCACACCTTCTCATCTGCTGCTAAATCGCTGACTCCTTGTATTCAAACATCAAAGCTCAGCCTCATGTTAGTGTTTTCTGCTCGATTAATCGCCGTGGCAACATCCTAATTATTTTGCAGCTTAATACTTGCGGTGTACCCGATCTTTACAGCATCTGAAAGATTTTGTCTGTCAGCCTTTTTCCCTCCTCTCTGTAACAGTTTAGTTATCTGTGTGAGTGTGTGTGTGTGTGTGTGTGTGTTTGCAGTAATCAGCTACCACGTTGCCAACCAGTACCTGCCTCAGCCTGCGAGGTTAATGCTGTCTGTTAGCGAGCTCGTAATCCTCCATCCCAGCAGGTCCAGAGTGATGAAATGCTTCTTTATCATCTCTTCTTCTTTTTTTTGTGGTAACAGACCGAAGAAAGAAGAAAAAGAGTCTGAACAGAGGGAAGACATTACAGGGAGTTTTGTGTCTTCTTGATTTATTGCTGGAAACATGATGTAACCTAAACACCTATTAGCTCTTTAAACTCAGCCGTGATGGATCTTAGATGTGTTTGCTCTGTTGTCCTCTGTGGTTTTGAAGCGTAGTTATTTTCACACCCGACAGCATACAGATGGGGCACTTCAGTAGCACACAGCATTTACTGGGTTATCATCCCCTGTGTGTTATTTTTTCTTACGTAACCTCCCATGTGTGTGTGTTTCCCCACACGTATGTGTCTCTTGACCTGTACTCTGTTAAAAAGCAGTACAAGAAGTTAACGATTTATCCGAGAAGTAAGTCACGCTGCAGACTGAGCCTCAAGGAGCCGGTCAGTTGATGTATTAGTTTGTCAATATCCTTGAAGTGCTGCTTTAATAATTCACAGCCTGAATCAGCCAGCAGCAGGAAGGAGTTAGGTTTCCAGCTTACTTTTGAATTAACGACAGATAGTTTTTCCTCTTTAATTAGATTGGTTTGAGTGAGTACAAATGGAAAACTGCAGTTTTTTTTTAATCTGTATTCAAACAGTTGTTTACGCGTCGATGTGGCATAGGTTTGGGTTTTACCAGAGGAACAAATGACACAATTTTGGATAAGATCAGAGGATGGGGTGCTGCCTGGAAAGCATCCCAAAATCCTAGAGCTAGTGTTGCAGTTTCACCACAAGAGGGCAACAGTGTTCAACTTGGTGGATTCTCTCTGAGGGGGCGTTTACACTTGGTTTTAAGATGGGTCTCAGGTGATTGGATCACACTAAATACAAACATAAATGAGTGTAATCTAGATCCGATCAATCAAACCACACGTGACCACATATCTTTTGTAGTGTGAACGCTAATGTGTCCTGATGTGTCCCGGCAAGGACGTGACAGAAAAAGCTGCTGTTTTTCTTGTGTTTAGTCTTTTTTGTCTCGCCCTGCTTTTAGCTAACTGTACTGTCTGTAATAAGGCAAGTTAAGTGACAACAGATAATCTGTGCTGATATTAGGTCAGTGGCAGTGTGTCAGTATTTATGAAATATGCAGTGTCACCATTGACCATTTTGAGAGCAGGGAAAAGTGCATATCTTGGTTAAAACTTTTAAAAAATAAACTAATTTAAGAGCAACTTATTAATGAAATTAATTTAATGCTAAATGTTAAACTCGTGCAAATAAAATGAATATTGTTCAATTTATTATTAGTTTAAATTTACTTCACCAATAGTTTTGGGAATAAACAAATATTTGTTTATAAATGTCACTAAATAATTTGGAAATGCAAACTAGACCCCCACACTCTTTACTCCTTCACTAACATCCAGATTTTCTGACTCCTATTGGCTCCTCTGAGTGTTTATCTGGCACAGGACCCTCCCCCTTTGACCTTTTTGGATTAGGTTCGAGGACAGAGGCCTGTGCGCCTGCTGCCATGACACAAAAGCATTGAGTGTGTGCTTGTGTGTGTGTGTGTGTGTGTGTGTGTCTGTGTGCATAAACCCGGTGTGTCCATCCAGGCTTATTCGTGATACATATTCATGAACCAACTCAAGTGAACTGAGACAAATAAAACCAAAGCATGCTGCAAGCCATCTGCCAGCTGCTGTCATGTGATAGTGCAGTTGCTGAGATATTCAATAACTTCTGTCTAACTAGCACAGACAAAGGTTAATTTAATATGGATTTTTGTCATGAATATCACATTTATTCGAGTTTTATAGACAGAACTTGTTTGTGTTTTGGGTTGTTTTAGACAAACAGGATTTTTGCTCTGATAGTTTTTCCTTTATTTTTCCTGCCTTCATTTTCCCTTTGACTCCCCTGTGTGCCGTGATTGGACCAAACTGTCCTTGTGTCAAAAAGGAATGTTTCCATCAAGCTGGTATCAGGGTTGGAGGCCAGTGTGTGTGTGTGCGTGTGTGTGTGTGTGTGTGTTATCCTCATACGCCCTCTCAGGGTGATAGCCGCCATCCTCTGCCACCTCTCCCTCTTTCCTGCTCAGCGACCTTTGACCCAGGAAGCAGTTAGAACTTTGATTAGCGACCTTGTCCAGAATTGTTAGCTGTAACCATGGCGATCATGACATCCTTGCAAGGCAATAGCCCTGAGAATGAAGGACAGACAGTCACCATGTGAAGGACTGTAGTGGAGGGGGCGGGACTTAAATGCTGAGTCAGCAGAACACCCTGTCTGTCTTTTCTCTCTCCCGCTCTGACTCTGTTGACCTCTCTCCATTGTCCAGCGTCGTTCCCAGATTCCCTGTGTGACTGCTGTTTCCACACAGACTGACAGACTCAAGGTCTTTGTCATATGCTTTGTCTTTATCAGCTCCTGCAGAGGGCTTTAAAGTTTACTCAACAAGCTGCAGGGATGCATCCTTCACTGTGAACTGATGCAAACTCCCAGGATCGCTTTTTTAGAGAACATGAAATATTCTTGACAGTTGTCCAGCTCAGTTGGTTGAAGTTACTGTCTCTGTCTCTGTCTCGTTTCCACCTCTTCCCAATCACCTTTAATGTAATTAGCCTCGTTCTTCTTCCTCTGTCCTTCATCACATTGTCTGTTCACTGCCTGCTTGTGTCATTGTGTTTTCATGTTCCCTGATATTTGCGTTCCCTTTTTTAAACAACGTCCTCTACTTTGGACTTAATTCTCTTTATCCTGCTGCCCCTGTCTGTCTCCTCATTGCATATCCGGGTCCTGTTTCCCCCTCACAACAATCTTCAAGAACATCTGTGTTTATTGCATGTTTCATTTAAGTACATTTTAATGTTGCTGTAATTCAACGTTATTTCCATTAATTGTTTTACCTAATTGTTCATGAAATAGTTAAAAAAAAAAGACCTGTCACAGTTTCACTGAGCCCTGCATTACTACATCAAGTATCTTGTAAAGGTTCTCAGTCATCATGTCATGGTTATCCAGATAGGAATAAATCTAGGGCAGCTGGACTGAGTTTTACATCCCTGAAGATGTTTTGCCTCTAATCCGTGTGGGTTCTTCAGCTTAACTGCTCTGGATTTATCCTCATTTTGACATCAGATGTCTTGTTCATGCCTGATTGGCAGTTAAAAAAATCCCAACATGCTTAGTTCACTATCCAGTTATTGTTTTAGCTCTATTTTACTCACAAATGATTACATGATCATGAAGCAATTAGAGCAGAAGTGCTGTTATGTGAAATTTGACAGGAGTGCAAAGTGAGAGGATCACTGCTCTACAGTAAGAAAAGATAAGATAATACTTTATTTGTTCCACAACGGAGACATTCACAGTCCTACAGTAGCAAAAAGTGGATATGTTGTCTACATATGAAAATAAAAATGAGTAAAATATAACGATAGCAATATAAACAAAGAATTTTAATTAAGGTAGAAGATAAAGGTAAAAATAAAATAAATGGGAATGTTATAAACAATATGAAAGTAAAAATTATCAGCCTGGAAAAACTCATTTACAAATGATTGATATATGATCTTAAATCAATTTAACATGCAACTTAATTGTAATTGTTCAGATTTTGATGGATTATTTTTAGTGTATAACTGCAGGCTATGTATAGAATGTATGAAGTGAACAAAGCTCGTAAAATGTGGACTCACATTTTGAAGCCAGGAGTTTGATATTTGAACATCTCCATGTTGGTTGTTTGGAGCCAGATGTGACCATATTTGGATATGAAGGGAGGAGTGAGGAGGCGGGTCTAACAGTTGAACCTGAGGACACTGTCCAGTATGTATGAGACTGGAGTTTAGGGCTGTTCTCATTGGAGATCAGACCTGTCAGTTAAACTAACCACACCCCTAAATCTTCCTCTTTTTGGAGCCTAATATCTACTTAATGATGAAATGATTTTCAGATGGACCAGATCACTGAGAAGAAGAGCTGTCGTTAGTTAATGACGTCAGAATGACTTGTTTTGAGTATTTCATGATTGAAAATGAATTGAAGTCAATTGGAGTTGAGTTTTTTGGAGCCAGTGGTCGTCCATATACAGTCTGTGTGTGTGTAGCACTCGCTGCACTTCACTACACTGAAGAGAGTGATCCAATGAATTGCCTCTTGATGTCAGGAGCAGCTGCTGGACAATAGAGGCTGTTACTGAAGTACTGCTGTGTTGAAGCAGGAGCTCCTCACTGCGACTGGACCATTATCATGACTTTATTTATATACATCCTTCTGTCACGTCTGTTTCTCCTCATTCCTCTTCTTGCTCAGGGCGGCCATTAGACTCTCCAGAAACACATTACACTAGCTGGTCCACACACACACACACACACACACACACACAGAAAAGTGCACCTGCTGGCTAGTAGCTGTGTGCACATACTGTTATATAAGAAAATCCTGCTGCTGTACCTGAAGGTGTTCTTGAAGACCACACATTTCAAAGGATGTGAATGAGTGCAGCATCATATTTCCTACATAGAATACTGAATAATAGAGAGTGAAGCTTTTCAGTATTTGTCCTTCAATAGAGGCCTTTGATGAGGAGGAGCAGTGCTGCTGTGATAAGTGTGTGTCACTGAAACTTGAGTGTTTGCGGTTCAGGTCTCGGTTACTTGAGCAGCACAGGCCTGGTAGACCCTGTGTGTGTGTGTGTGTGTGTGTGTGTGTGTGTGTGTACAGGAGTTTGTGGGCACCTGTGTGGATGGTGTGTGTGCTGCTAGATCATCTTCATCTTCAGTCCACAGTTCAGTTACACCACCTCAGAGGACTACAGTCCACTCACATCTTCATCAATTCACAGACAGTCTTCAGAGGCTATTAAGGCTTTTTTTATTTGTATCAAATACAAACTGTGATGCTAACAGAGAAGACTGCTGTTTGTGATGTCAGTTTTAGAAAATGAGAGCTAATCTACAAACATTACCTCAGAAAATTTACCTTTTTCATTTTTTTACACAAAGATGGAGATGAAATATCCATCATTTAGGTTTTTACCTCTGTTACAATACAATAAAGAAAGGTGGGGTTGATGGTACAGTTAGTGTTGTAGTCAAGACCGTATCAACCAAGACCAAGACATTATCGAGACGAGAGAGTATCGAGACTGAGACAAGACCAACACCGTATATATCAAAGAAAAATAACAACAAAATAGAATCAAATTACTAATATCTTGTTTTTTAAAGTTAAGTTTGCTTTTACATAAATGCAACAGCAACAAAAACTAATTTTCCTGGCTTTCCCAGTCATCTTCATCAACACTGTGTACAGGGGACACATCACTCTGGGTGTACACCGGGAAAGCAGTTCTCACTTATCACAGTAGTGCTGGCCTGGTCTTCACCGGTCTTGATCAACAAACCCAAGTCCACCCTGTCCGAGACCGAGACGAGACCGAGTTCAAATGCCTTCGATTCCGAGACGAGACTGAGACCCTTAAAAAGTGGTCTCAAGACCGGTCTCGAGACCAAGACCGATCTCGAGTACAACAACACTAGGTACAGTTAATCTAATTCTCAAAGGTTAGTCATGATTAATTTTTCATGATTGAAAATGATGATTTTTAATTAATGTTGGAGCCAGCATCTAGTGGTTGTTGGGACTATTGCTTTTTTTTTAAACTTCTGCATTGACCTAATTTTTGAGACCCAGTTGCTTCATCCACTTCTATCAACAGTCTATGAATACAGCTAACTTGCACTTTGTTATATCAGGTAATCAATGATGGAAATTGATAATTTAGACTATGGATATGTTATGCAGTTATATTTTTGGCCTGTAGCTGATTGAGCAATAATGTATTTTCAAAGAACAGCAAAGATTTACATACATAATCTCAGAAAACTGAGCCATATCCTCGTCGTTTCTTGCTGCATACACTTTGCATCTAAAGATCTAAAAATATGCACCATATGTGATGATATCAGCTGATGATGCAGTGGTGAGTCTGCTGGTAGTCGTGTGAAATGTGGAGAAAACAGTCTTGTTGTCCGCTGCCTCTTGGGCTCAGATGTTCCTTTCAGTCTGCGCTGAGTCACACGGTGAACTCAGCTGTACTCTGTGTCTGAACCATAAAAATCCAGCAAAAATTAGATTACAGAGGATTAGATTAAGTAGGCAGGAATCACTTTGTTCTTAATGTAGTTGTCGGTGATGATGCACAAGGATGAGCCGCATCTCTGGGGAGTGGATTGATTGGTTGATTGTCAGGAGGAGTGATGTCAGCTTGTGATTTGATTGGCTGTGTTTCAGGAAGGATGTGGTCAGCAGCATGGGGGTGAAGGACTGAGTCATCTTTTTTATTAGTATCATTTCTTGTTCATTAAGTCAGTGGTGGGGTGATGCTGAGAGTAACTATTTGATTCTTTTGTATATTTCTTTTGTTCATTGCCAAGGTCCGACCTGAAAATATAATAATTATTAACTATTGTGGTGGTGGCGTATGGTTGTGGGCTCAGCTGCAGAGGGAGAGGTGGAGCAGATGGATCAGGGAGCAGGGCCAGGTGTGTTGATTGTCACACCTGACAATCTAATTGGGACAATGTGTCTGGGGTTTTTCAGTAGGAGGCTGGAGCCAGAAAGGAGGTTTTTTGGCTACTGAGGGACAGCAGTTCCAGAGGCTGGGACAGTCGGGCAGAGCCGGAGAGGAACTGTGCGCCCACGGCGTGGAAACGGCGGAGCCAGAAAGAACCCCCGCATGTTGTGTGTGTACTGTAAAGTACAAGAATAAACTGTTAAATCGTCAGCGGCTCCTGGTGTGTCTGTGTTGGGGAGAACCCACAGCGTGTGTTCTGTTACAACTATATAAAATTCAACACACTAAAAACTTCTGAGTTCCCCAATATGTTATGGTTTGGTTTTTTTTTACTTTTTATTGTTTTTCATTGCAATTTTTTGTTTTTACCCAAGATTTTATGGATTTTACCCAACATTTTGTAGCTTTAGCCTAACATTTTTTGTTTTTTAGTTAACCTTTTAGAGTTTTTACCCAATATTTGGTGTTTTTACCCAAGATTTTATGGTTTTTACCAAACACTTTGTAGTTTTTACCCAACATTTTGTAGTTTGTATCCAACATTTTATTGTCTTTACTCAACACTCTGCAGTTTTTACACTATTTATTTTTTTTATTTTCAACATTTTGTAGTTTTTACCAAAGCAATCCATCTTTCTGGATCACATCAACCCAGCATGTAATTTCTAATATTTACCCACTTCTGGGTTAAAACAACCCATATTTTTTAGTGTGTACAGTGTTTTAAACTGGAGACAACAGTGAGCCTCTTAGTCTCAATTTGAGAGCTCACTTAAATACTTTGTGGCAAAGCTTTGATCGGTTTTCATCAAACTTCCTTCTCCTTGAACCTTTAAACCTCCTGTCTGTCTGTGTGTGTGTGTGTGTGTGTGTGTGTGTGTGTGTGTGTGTGTGTGTGTGTGTAATTCACTGTTTCTCAGACTGTCACTGTAATCGCAGTAATGAGACTGAGAGCAGGAGCCCTAACAGGACCTGTCACATGGGGAGAGCCTGACAAAGCCCCTCTGTGCGTCTCTCTCTGTAACTTCATGTGTGTGTGTGCTTGAATAGGTATAGTGCATATAGATTAAACTGTATGTGTGTGTCTCCCTTTCATCTCTTTTAAGGGTTCAGTGAAGGCATCACATTAAACTCCTCATCAGTCAGTGCCAGTCGGCGACTTCACTGACTGAACTGAGCCTAAAAGCTGCTCAGCTTACTTCTGTATTTATAGAATTGCATTGATTTGAGTGATAATTACTGATGAATGCTACTATTACTGAGCACGTGTTAGCCAGACACTGAACTCCCATAAGCTAGCTGCCATTGTTTGTCTTCAAGTCAACTGAAAAACTAAAGTATTTATAAGACTCTGCTACATCAACTGTAAAAAAAATAAATAAATAAAAGGTAATATAACCACAAACTGCACTAGATATTTTAAAAATGATTTACATTGAGGTATTTCAAAGTCCTGCAGAGGTGTTTCTTTACTTCTATACTAGCTTATAGCGTGCTAGCATAGCATTTTATCATAACACTATGTGCTTCATAAGAAGCAACACATTATTAGGACATTTTGATAGTTTACTTAAATCTCATGCCCTTATCTTCAATATGAAGCTGTAGCAAAGCAACAGTTAGCCTAGCATAAAGGCTAGCCTACCATCTTAAAGTCTGGTTTTCATAACATCTTTGTTTCATCTACATAAAAAGTTCAAATAGGTTTTCTAAAATTGACTTATTAGCATTTTATATAAAAAGACCTAAATGCAAGTTGTTGAATTTAGATGTTGTTAAAAATAAATTAAATTTTGCTGTATTTCCAAAATCATGAGTTTTTTTTTAAGTCTTGTAATGTGAAAACTTGTGTCAAGTTACACTGCACAGTTTACTACATGAATGTATTTAATCTAATCCTCTCCACTTTGGATCTTCTTAGTATTCTTCTTCTTAGTATTTCCTCCTACTTGTTCAAACTGCCAGCACAGATTATTGCAAAGTGTTGAGCAGGTATTTTGTTAAGAGTTTCACTTGGCTTCAGGGGCCCCTGATCTCTGTTTATGTGAGTTAGACTGGAGGTGTTCACATTTGAAATTTAGTAATAACAAAAGTTGTTCCTCAAACTATGAGGAACAAGACTTAAGTCCACACAATATCCTGAAACTGTATCTACAAGAAAGTGTTAAAGCATGTGTGCAGCAAGCGCTGGAGTTAAGTTTCCTTGGGAAACAGCCTGTGTGGAGCCAGTGTGTGTCACTCTAGAAGGTGGATTAGTGCTTTAAGTCTCCACAGCGCTAAAGGGCAACCCTCATTCAGCCAGAAGAAAGGAGTGTTTTGGGTTGAACCACAGAGCGAAGCCTGCCAGATGATAATCACACCTGAAGTCAGTCAGTCACACTAATAACACAGCAGCAGGACGGCTTCACACCTACCTGTTTATGTTCAGCTCACGTGTTTGATGCCAGGACTTCTTTTAGTTGTGGACACACACGCACCCAACAACATAGAGGTCCATTGTCCACATCATCAATGTAGACACACCTGAACTCTATTTAACACCATGTAATGATGCACGACAGGTATCAGCACTTGTATTGATGTGCGAGTCTTGCAACCCAAAATATGTATAGACGACCATTCATTTTATTTCACTCCAAGTCTTTCTCTAACGGGGCATTTCCACTATATGATACCAGCTCGACTCTAAATCAGAATCAGATTCATTGTTATTGACGTTTAAGTGGAAGTACAATAACTAGGAATTTACTTCGGTGAATGGTGCAACAAACAACAAAAAAACAAATTATAATACTACTTATTACAATACTATTAAAAGAAAAATAATAATAATAAAGAGCATGTAAAATATTGATGTATTTATGTTTTCAGAACAGAATAGTGCAAATAACTGCACTCAGTTTGTTTGGATAAAGTACCCGGTACTACTTTTCTGGTATCTGCTCTCCTGCGGTTCAAAAATGAGTAATTCAAATGAGAAGATCAGTACCACCGTCATATCTGCATGTTAATATTAGCCCAACAGTAGTTAAAAATAAAGACAAATAAAGAGTCTGCATCATTTGAAATGTAAAAAAATATATCAAAAAAAATTTCTGTTATTGCCTAAAAACAGTTTTTTGTTAGTGCTAAATAATATGTTAGCATGCCTGCAGTAAGGTTGTGAATATGGTAAACAACCTAAACATTATCTCCCAATCATTGCTATAAAAACAACAAAAGAAAAGCTGACATTTAAAATAAAATGTATTCATTTTAAGTGCATAAAGGTTTGAAAAAGGTTGAAAAACATTTTTCCAAAAATGCAAAAGTTAATACATTATTGTCCTTCTTAAGCTTTAACATTTTTGTATTTGTATTTATTGTGTAAACAGATACCTTAAATTATAATAATTGAAAAATTTTAAAAAGGCAAGGCGCACCATTATATCTAATGAAGAAATAGTATCAGAGCTTGAAGGCTCCCACTACAGTGAACCAGTTCAGACAGATAATAGGCTTGTTAGTGGATGGACTGTGGCTCCTTCCTAAAGCAGAGATTGTCGTGAGTGTTTAGTCTGGGCTGTAACCATTATGTCTGGTCTCTTTGTCTCTCTTTCTCCCTTCCTCTTCAGACACCCTCTGTATAAACGGAGGACCCCGGGGATGTCGTACAACTCAAGAAAACAAACATCAGATTATCAGACTGGGCATTTAATTCAAAATGGAGCTGGTTTTACTTCAGGCAGCCACTGACTCATATTATTACGCTTCACTTAATTTTCCAATATGACATCTTTAGCTTAAGCCCATTTTGTGTTATATATTTTTTGCAAGCACCTGAAGTGAACAATAACCCAGTGACTTAATGCCCTCTCTGTAAGCAGCCATGAGTGCCTCCATTGTTACACTGGATTACAGCTTGCTGTCAAGGTTTGGGAAGATGGCCAAAGGGATTAATGCAGACTCACTCCTGTAATGCCCTAAACCATCCTAACATTAAATCACAGCCTGCTCAGATGACCTAAACCCTCTGACTGCAGCAGGTACATCAGCTTCACCTGGAACAACCTCTGCTGTTAAAAGTTAAAGCTGCAATAATCATTTTTTTATATTAGCAATGCGTCAGATTTCTGTGAGTAAAATGAACAGGATAGCATGTAATGTACCCACAAGGAAGTCACCACTGATTCCCTACTTCCACTCAGCTGTACAGAGCATTTTACCAGTTATGGGAATGAAAATAGTCTTAAAATAGTCTCAACGTGCAAGTTCAGTTTATTATTTAGATAGATAGGTAATATTTTAAATGTCTTTTAGTAATACATCTCAGGTTTCAGTCTATCTGAGGTCAAAAGGTGCAGATGGTTGATTTTTCTGGTGATGCATTCTGCATTTTTGCAGTATTTTAACAATATTTTGTAATAGTATCATATCAACAGTGGGAAACAGTTCACACAGCACATTTTTACAAGGTGCATGATATTGCAGATATGATAAATCATTCATTGTGTAAACTGTAATTTCTGAGATAAATTCCTGTAGACTGTAAATACAGAATAGATGACGCTAATATGATGTCACGCGTTGGTTTGTGGACTTTTTGGAGCCAGAAGTGACCATATATGGATTTGATGGAAGGAGTGAGGAGGCGGGTCTGATTCTTGAACCTGTTGAACCTGAGGACACTGTCCAGTGTGTATGAGACTCGGCTTCAGGACTGGAGACCCCACTTCACTTTGTCTAATGACATCAGAATGACTTGTGCAAAAATGTTTTGACTGAGTATTTCATGATTGAAAATGAGGATTTTTTGAATTGAAGTCAGTTGGACCCAGAAAGTTTTGGAGCCAGCACCTAGTGGCCGTTGGTGGCATCACACTCTCTCTGCATTGGCCTCATATCTGAGCCCCGGTTGCTTCGTCCATTTCTGTAACAGTCTGTGTAAATTCCTCTGTTAAACACACAAAGCTGACAGACACAATGCTCTGCAGGTGTCCAGTTACTGCAGGTGGGACTGTGTGTCTTCTCCACTCTGCATCTATCAGTTCCACCCAGTCTCTGTCCTGTTTTCATCAGTGCTGTAATCCCACAGTGGGTCCACTAAATAGCTGGGGTCTGATGTCACACACACACACAATGACACCTCTGTGGATCTTTGCTACTGTAGCTTCTTTCCCTTTCTTTAGGTTGTCTTTTCTTTTTTTATTTGATTTTCTTCTGTCTCTCACGCACACACACACACACACACACACACACACACTGACTGTCCTTTCAGGCCATTCACTTTTTGTAAAGACTCTCGCTGTGATGAATGTGAGGGCCTCTTTTTAATGCAAGCACGCACACAAGTACTGCATACAGAATACAAACTTCATGCAAAGTGTCACACACACACACACACACACACACACACACACACACACACACACACACACACACTCAGGGTTCATGCCTGCCAGTGCAGAGCAACAACAGCAACCGTTAATAACAACACTGTTGCGAGAGTCTCAGGTGTCTGGATTATTTTTCAGTGAAATCTAATTTATCTGGAGTTTGACTGTGACCTTAGAGGAATTAATTTGATACCTAAAAAGTGTGGGGTGTCTTTCTATTGCAAGTTCAATGCAATAATTATAGTATATTAAAGTATTTTTATAAATATCTTTAATATTTTCAAGTAACTTTTCACTGAAGGCCCTCTGGTATTTTTTGTTTGAAGAAGCAGGGATTTCTAACATTTTAATGTTTATAATATGTCAAAATATTTCCTCAGTCTGCCTCTTCCTCTTCAGGTGGACTGTGTGTGTAGTGATGAAACCTGCAGGAGGACGTGATGTAACAAGGACGCCTGTTTATTTGAATGAAAGCAAACAGAGTGATTCCTTAATGAAATCCAGGGTGGGGACTGTTTACCCAGAGCTGTCTTGCTCTCCCTCAGTCCTGAACAGAGAGGGCACTGTGCTGTGTACTGTGGGGAGTGTGCTGGCACCGCATGGTTTTCACATACATAAACACACACACGCTGCACAGTGGCAGCACTCATCTCTTACACGTGAGGAAAAAAAAACACCTTAGGTTAGCTGTACTTGTACTGTCAAAGCTGGGACGATCAGACGTGGTGTTTCAGTGTGAGACAAAGTCTGGATCGGGGTTTAAATGAATACACACTGCTCTGTTACTGCTGGATGGAGGATACAGGATAGTTGCTGTGAAATTTTCTGCATGTATTCGCGTTCCCCTCTTATGAATTGTAATCACTATCACCTTGCTTCATGGTCACCTGCAAATTTACTCATATTTATATCAGCCTCAGAAGAACTTTGTTCAGTAATAGTTAGACTTAGAACATAGAACTTAACATAATTAAAAACATAATTTGTGAGTTTTTTGGTTTACACTTAACACTAATGTATAATCCATGTCGGATCTTGACCATACCGTCTCAGATTGTAGACATGCTCCTCCTGCATGTGTGTGTGGATTTTAAACAAAAAACATTGAAAAAACATTCAATTTTTTTTCAGATTTTTTTTTCATCCCATCCTCTGATCTTGCCCAAAAGGTAACAATTTGTTCCTTGGTTAATATCCTCTCAAATAATCATCAAGATCTGTTCAGTACCTTTTCTGTAATGTTGCTAACAGACGGTTGGAGAGAAACAAACCAATGCATGACTTCCTTGACTGAGGTAAAATTCCCACAATCAAGGGTTAGTGCTGTCTTCAGCCAATCGAATATTCAGCAGGCGTTTGAATGCTGGAATATTATTTCCATGATTCACTTAAATGCTTTGAAAAATCTGTCCTTAAAGTGGACAGTTAAACATGTCTCCATCCGTCTCTCCACCAGGATCCGTCCTCAGCTCGCCAAGGAGAAGATCGAGGGCTGTCACATCTGTACGTACGTGATGCCTGGGGAGCCCCAGGTGGTCCTGGGTAAGGATAAAGCCTTCACCTACGACTATGTCTTTGACATGGACACCCAGCAGGACAGCATCTACACGCACTGCACCGAGACGCTCATCGAGGGCTGTTTTGAGGGCTACAACGCCACCATCTTTGCGTACGGACAGGTGGGTCAGCAGGACTCTGCAGGTGCAGCATGTGTCTACGTGTTCTTAAAAAGTATAGATATGACACAGATATCCATCAGCACGTTGGCACAGACGCACATTCGCTCATGTCTCGAGTTTGCATCGCTCGAGGGAACATGGCCTGCTTCCAGATTTATGGCAGCATGTGATATGAGGCTGATTTCATATTTCATATCATTAGGTAACTAATATGGGAGTGAACAGGCCTCACTAGCTCTGTGGATGCAGCAGACATGTTCAAACCTGCTCTCAGCACCGCAGCTTTATACTGGCTCTGATAGTCTGATGGCCTGAGCAGGAGAGGTAGTAAAAAGAGTTTATTACCCAATCAGAGGGAGGTGGAGTAAACCACAAAGTCAAAACATACTTGAGAGACACTAAACATACGATACACCAACCTGCCCCTGGACAGCTCCACAATTTATAGTCTTAGTTTGACAATCTGGGAAATACCCACATTCACTTTCATGCCCACACTTAGAGGAGAAGATCGATATCACTCTGAGTGGAAAATGAAAAGCTACTACAACAGTTGATTAGCTTTACTTACCAGAACCTATGAAGCTCACATTTTACATATTGTTTGTCTAATCTGTACAAATATGCAGTCTGAAATCAGTCTTATTGAATTTTTGTTTATATACACACAAAACCATGTTTTGTTTTTACCCAGACCTGGGTTAATATTGAACTAACTACTTGCTGGGTTAATTTAACCCAACTAGATGGTCTGTTTGCAATACATTTGTAATGCAAAACGTTAATTAGTTAATTTTTTGTGTCCCCCACCATGGCCTGAAAAAGACAAAGTACATTGTTAAGATCTTAGAAGATGTGAAGATAATACCATCAATAATTCAGGTGTTATATTTAGACCAGAATGCAATGCAGCTATGAGTACCACCTGAAATAAAAAAATGTCTTTTTAATCATTTTGAATCACATCGCTGGTCGTATTGTTCACTTACTCAAAGATGTTAGCCTAAAAAAATACAAAAAATCCATTTGTTTTTATTTTTGCATCACAGTTCAATCACATTTACTTCCTTGTAAAAACGTACCATGTGACTTTCATCATTTTACCCAGAGTAATTTCAGCCAATAGCATCACTCCTTCCACCTGTCAACCAACCTGCTGTTAGCGGCACAGTTCAGATTACCACCAGAAAACATGGACAGAGCTTGTTGTAACAGTATCATTAGTTAATATTATGTAGTAATGATAGCTACCTAGCTATGAAGTTTTGTTGTGTTCCAATGGTCCAATCAAAGTGCTCCATTTTGCTACATTTTGTCCCACCCGCATATCCTACAATAGTGTCCCTTATCCTTACCAGCAAGTGCGATTTAAAGAACCTCAACATTAATTTTTATTATTAAGTCATAAGAAAATTAAAAAAGCAACCTTACAACAACTCATAAAAACTAATGTATCTGATCCTCTAACAAGTTTGATGCTACAGAAATGAGGCACAACAAATGCTGTATCCACTTTAGTGCAGTTGTATAAGATGACACTTGTTGGCCTTTGAAAATGGCCCCCACTGTGTGTCTATAACTGATACGTCCTGGTCTTATTACAGTGATCTCCAGAATAGAAAAGGTTATCTGTAAATGGTTATCTGGGAGAATGAGGACTCTACACATTGCAAAACATATGAAAGTACATGAAAAAGCTCAGGATACATAAAACTAGCTCCTTAAAAAAAAAAAAAAGATTCAAAACATTTGTATAAAGTAGGTAAAGTAGTTTCTTTAATCACACACAGTGGGATGACAACAAGTATCAGCCTTACCTGAATGTTTTAGGTGTAACAGAAGAAATTCATGTTTTGTGTTTATTTGAGTTTCTAATTAAAATTAAGACTGAAATTGTGCATGAATAGAGGTTGGTGTAACAAAAAGACACAGTTTGTAGTTGAAGTGGTGCAGTTAGACTTCCCTCCTCTTTCCTCCCTTCATGCTGCTCTTCTTTCTCTTCATTATTCTCTCCTCACATTGTTCCCGTGGTTCTTGTAATCCTGTCAGAGATCCGTTCACACAGCACAGTGGAGGCCATACACACTCACCCTCACACGCACACACAAAGAAGCAAGAGCACAATTGTAAGATACACACACAGGTGTAGAATACAACACACACACACACACACACTGCTGTGACAACCTCTTTCAGGCATTTTGGTGGGGAGGAGAGGGGTGACGTGTGAATCTGAACCCAATGTTACATTCCTCTTATTGTCACCACGGCGACCACCCCATCCCCTCTGACCCCCCTAAACTACTGCACCCTACTGCTGCATTCAACCCCAAATCGACCATAGACTGTTTATAGAATGGATGAAGCTAACGTTTGTGGATATTTTCAAGCAAGGAGTTTGGTATTTGCACATTGCTATGTTGGTGTTTTGGAACCAGAAGTGACCATATTTGGATATGAAGGGAGGAGTGAGGAGGCGGGTCTGACCCTTGAACCCAATGACACGGGTCAGTGTGTATGTGACTGGAGTTCAGGGCTGATGTCGCTGGAGGTCAGACCTGTCAATCAAACGAACCACGCCCCTAAATCTTCCTCTTTTTGAAGCCTAATATCTACTGAGTGATGACATCAGAATGACTTGTGGAAACAATTTATTCCCTGAATATTTCAGGATTGAAAATGATGATTTTTTTTTAAATAAACCAACTGGAGACAGAGCCAGCATCTAGTGGCTGTTGGTGGTATTGCACTTTTTTGCACTTCAGCATTGATCTCATTTTTTAGACCCGGTTGCTTTGTCCATTTCTATGTACAGTCGATGCTAGCTACACATTTTATATCCCCTTTATCACTGAAGTAATAATGTCTCCCATGTGTTTAGACGGGTTCGGGGAAGACCTACACCATGGGAACCGGCTTCGACGTCAACATCGGAGAGGACGAGCTGGGCATCATTCCTCGAGCCGTCAACCACCTGTTCAGAGGGATCGAGGAGCGCAGACAGGCCGCCACCGAGCAGGGCAGGCCTGTTCCCGAGTTCAAGATCAACGCACAGTTCCTGGAGGTGCAGGAACACACACACACACACACACACACACACACAGAGGCAGACCAAAGTGAACATCGAGATGATCAGCTGTTTCCACATTAAATTAAGATACCTTTTCAGCACTCCGTCTCAATTCTAGATTTAAACTCCGGGATCCACTTAAGGTCCATCATTTAGACATAGCCAGAACATGCAGACAGCAGGAGGTCAGAGGTCAGCAGAGGGTGCACTGGTTCAGGTTGTTAAAGTGCCCAGATGACCCAGCCGCCATTAAACTGTCATTAGCCTGTCTCCGAGGTCGGCTCCTGGCTTTATTTTTAACTGCCAACAAGTGGCTGCCAGCAGCTGGTGAGGAAGCAGCTGAGGGGAGGAGATGAGCCCAACAACATAATTATTAATGGTGTTTATCTATTATCTGTCTCCTGTTTTTTAATTACTTACCTGCTCTCCAGCTGTACAATGAAGAGGTGCTGGACTTGTTCGACTCGACTCGAGACCTGGAGGCCAGGAAGCAGAAATCTAACATCAAAATCCACGAGGACGCCAACGGGGGCATCTACACCGTCGGGGTCACCACCCGCACCGTCAGTTCTGCGGCCGAGGTCAGTTTTAACACCACAGCGTGTTTGTCATGACCTTTAAACAGCCAAAAAACAACTTTTCTTCCCACTTATTGCTTCATAACCACCCGTTGGTTTGTGGACTCGGGTTTTGACACCAGGAGTTTGGCATTTGAACGTCGCCATGTTGGTTTTTTTCGAGCTAGAAGTGACCATATTTGGATATGAAAGGAGGAGTGAGGAGGTGGGTCTGACCTTTGAACCCTGGGTTCTGTGTTCACCTGTAAATCATTGGACCAGAGCTGTCAATCAAACTAGCCACGCCCCTAAATAGTCCTCCTTTTGAAGCCTAATATCTACTTAGTGATGAAATGATTTGACTTTAGCTTTTAGCTTGCTAATAAAATGTGTTGTTGGAGCATTTCATAATTTGAAATGATGATTTTTTAATTGAAGTCAGTTGAAGTCAGAGTTTTTGGGAGCTAGCATCTAGTGGCTGTTGGTGGTATTGCACTTGTTGCACTTTAGATCTGTAGTTGCATCGTCCATTTCTATTTACAGTCTAAGTTCATAACAGACTTTCAATGTTAATATTGTGCATTTATTGTGTAAGACAGATTCCTGTATAGAGAGAATACACAGATTTATTTGTGATTGATCGCTCACCTTCATCTCTCCTCTATTAGATGATCCAGTGTCTGAAGCTGGGCGCTCTGTCTCGTACGACCGCCAGCACCCAGATGAACGTCCAGAGTTCACGCTCCCACGCCATCTTCACCATCCACCTGTGCCAAGTCCGAGTCTGCTCTCCTGATAACAATGTATGTATTGTAATACCAGCAGCGGGTCTGTGCTGCTGATGTTCTGGTTGTCTGAGATCATTACGACCTTTGAAAACTAATGAATTTATAAGTGTATTCCCTTGTATGTATTTTCTGTTGTGTTCATTCTCTGCCAGGATAATGTAACAGATAACCGTCTGGCTAACGACTCAGAGATTGACGAGTTTGAGACGCTGACGGCTAAGTTTCATTTCGTGGACCTGGCTGGTTCTGAGAGACTGAAGAGAACCGGGGCTACAGGAGACAGAGCTAAAGAGGGAATCTCCATCAACTGTGGACTGGTGAGGAAGCTGAGGCCGTGGCTGGCTTGGAAATTTTTGTGGAGTGAGGGAGACCCCTGCTGGTCAAAATAAGAACTACACTATTCAGTCCTGTAACCAGCATGAATAGCTTTACTGTGGTTTTACAGTTTGGAGTCCACACTTTTCAACCTCTGAAAATTGATTGCAACTCTCCTCTGTCTCTTCCTTCAGCTCGCTCTGGGTAATGTCATCAGTGCTCTGGGAGACAGGAGTAAGCGCTCCACTCACGTGCCTTACAGAGACTCCAAATTGACCCGACTGCTACAGGACTCACTGGGTGGCAACAGGTTTGTGGAGCTGTATCTTGGAATTAAACACACAAATATAGATATAATGATCACAGATCTGGTATTTCGACAAAATTTGAATAAGTTCCTTTGAAATTAGTGACTACTGTGAGACCAGAGGTGACCACAAAGGAAGCACAGCTATAGTAGTGGTACTAATATTAATAACTATACCTCATTAACTTAGTGTACTAGCACCCTGCGGGTTAATTTTCTCCTTACATGTGCCTAAAAAAGTACCCACTTCATTGAACTGGTTAAATAGGAACTTAATTACTCCTTCTGAACACATAATTCCCAGATAAGTAATTGTAGCTTGGCAGGAATAATAGTAAAATTTAACCTTCCTCAGCTTGAGGATCCACCCACAGTACAGTGATCGCTGCTTCATGCAGAGTGGAAACAACCACAATGCTGGGATTAATTGAAAATCTTCAGTTATGCAAACTAAGTAATACTTTCATCATTAAGACAGAAACTAGTAAACAGCTCAGTAATAGGATACAAACATTTAAAAATGTACAAAAAATGTAAATAAATATAAGTGAATCATAAAAATCCATAATAATGTTTCTGGGACTCCTCATTGTTTTTTATTTTTGCATTCTCCAGTCAAACAGTGATGATTGCCTGCATCAGCCCGTCGGACCGGGACTTCATGGAGACCTTGAACACCCTGAAGTACGCCAACCGGGCCCGAAACATCAAGAACAAGGTGATGGTGAACCAGGACAGAGCCAGCCAGCAGATCAGCGCTCTGAGGACGGAGATAGCGCGACTGCAGATGGAGCTGATGGAGTACAAGACGGTGAGGACAAAAGAAAACTACTGCGAGTGGAAACACATCTCACGATATTAATGACTCTTTGTGATGCTCAGGGAAAGCGGATGGTGGGTGAAGACGGCATGGAGGGCATCAACGACCTGGTCCATGAGAACTCCATGTTGCAGACCGAGAACAACAACCTGAGGGTGAGAGTGAAGGCCATGCAGGAGACCATCGACGCCCAGAGAGGCAGACTCACACAGATCCTCAGTGACCAGGCCAACCAGGCTCTGACCAAAGCAGGTAGGACAGTTACAGAAAGATGTTTTTTAACCACAGTTTAGGTTCATCTTTCCTTGTACATGCAGGTTCTCATCCTATTCAGACAACCTCATGAGAGAGATGCTTTTGTTTGTTTATTCTTGGTTGCTGATGCACTGTTTACTGTGTTTAGAGTTATATGAAAGACTTAAGTTTCTGTAAAAGTTGCTAAGTAGCACCTCTGTTTATAGGCGAAGGTAACGAAGAAATCGGGAACATGATTCAGAACTACATCAAAGAAATAGAGGAGCTCAGGTATGTATGAAAACCAGATTTTATTTCGACTCCTTTTATCTACAAATTCTACACAGTTGATGATGTTGTTAATGCTTAGCTGTTAAAAAAATCTTTGTATGTCGTAACTTTCTCCATTTCTCAGAGCTAAACTTCTCGAGAGTGAAGCTGTGAGCGAGAACCTGAGGAAGAATCTGTCCCGAGCGTCCAATCGCTCGTCGCTGTACGGCGGCCCCGGCTCCTTCTCCCCCGCCCTCCTCGCCCCTGAGAAGGAGGCCAGCGACGTCATCGAGATGGCCAAGAGGGACCTGCAGAAACTCAAGAAGAAGGAGAAGAAGAAGAAGAAGAGGTATCAAGTCTTGTACTCACGCAAAAAAAAAGTTAGATGAGCATTGACGGCCATTAAAAGTGAACAAGAATGACGCTCTGTGTTAATGTTTGTCTGTTGCCATGGCGAGGATGTTGGGCCTGGTGTGTTGTGGGTAATTAGCTCCTGATTCCCTGCATTAGCAGTTTACACCCTGAGGTCTTTTAATGGAGTGTGTGCTGGATTTAGACAAGTTGATGGTGACAGTGAATAATGATGATGTTCTCTGTCGAGCTGCGGCACGTCGCAGCACAATAACCATTTATCCTCCACGTTGTTGTGATGTGGTAGCTGTTCTGGGCAGGGTTTCTCTACATCTCCATAACCAGGACTCATCATTTGAGCATACTGTCTTTGTCTCTGCGCTCAGCTTTTCTCGCTGCTCTGTCTCACTCTCTCTGTCTCTCTGCTGTCTTATAAACCTCCCTCACTTGCCCCAAACTCGTCTCCTCCCTTTACCTCCTCCGCACCTCACCATCCTCACACCCCCACCCTCCCCCATCCCCATCTTTCTCTCCCTGAAGACTGAGGCGATACGAAGAGAGTCACCATCACGAGGTTGAGCACGCCAGGTTTGCAACTTCACATCCAGAAATGGGTCGAATATAGACTCAGAAACCAGCGACGCAGTCTGTTCCCTTTTGTGTTCGTGTAATTGAAGTGATTTCAGCTGATTGTTGAGCCAGATCCTCCTTTCAAAGTTCCCAAAGTAACTAATACTAACTTTTTCTGGACCTGCAGGTGGTTTACACTCCTGGAGGGGAGCAGATATCTTAACCAGCTCTCACTTGTTCCTCTTAACCCTCTGTTCTAGCTGTTTTTCCTCTTCACTGCACACTGCAAGATGCTGATCAGATTGCGTTATTAGTACAAACCTTTAAAAAGTGTGAAAATTGGACATGGAAAAAAAAAGCAAAAAGGATCACAGATCACGCTAAGACCATAGACTGTACATAGAAAATGGCAAAGCAACCAGGGCTCAAAAAAAGAAGTGCAATACTCCAAACGGCCACTAGAGGCTGGCCCCAAAATCCTCTGGCTGCATCTGAAAATCATTTCATCATTAAGTAGATATTAGGCTTCAAGAAGAGGAGGATTTAGGGGCGTGGTTAGTTTGATTGACAGGTCTGTTCTTCAGTGAGACTGTCTCTAAAGTTGAGACTTGTATAGATTGGACAGTGTCCAGGGTCAAAGCCACCTCCAAACTCCTTCCTTTATGTCCAAATATTGACACTTATGGCCCACAAGTCCTTAGCTTCGTCCACTCTATATACAGTGTATGGCTAAGATCATAGTGTATACTGTAAATATTTGATCAGTAAGTCTTTGTAGTGTGTCCCAGTCCTTCTTACAGTGTAGTGTAGTGTGAATGGTAGAAACTGTCAATCATGATCATTTAATCATTTCATCTGTCCCATTGTCCATGTTGCCCTGTGTGCGTTCACAGTGAAATCACTCATTAATCAGCACTGATTCCACATCTGCTCATGATCTGATGAAGTGTGTAATCATCTGCATGTGCCCTTTATCATCTTTTAAACTCTGAACCATGAGAATTATACGTTTTGTCATTAAAGTGGCTTAAACACTCTCTATCTTCCCCTAGTGTTGTCAAAGAGGAGCTTCCAGACAACGATCAGGAACGAGGCAACGAGGAGGCTGAGGCGGTAGGTGGAGATTCACTAGATTAACTCAAAGGCTGGCTTCCATATGTATGTGGTATATATATATTTTGAACCCTATGACCATTTGATCGATCAGGAGGCCAGCGACCATGAAGAAGGCGAGGATGCTGACGGAGAGGAGGAGGACTTCGACATGGCGGGAGAAGAGACATCCGACGAGTCTGACTCTGAGGAACTGGACGAGAAAGGTGAAATCCTCTGTGACCAAATTAGTCGTCGTGTACGGCCTCTTTTCTCTAAACGACTATGGATTAAATGTCACCCCTCAAAAGTCATAGCTGGTTGTTCATGTGCAGAAAACGTCCAGGCCGACCTGGCCAACATCACCTGCGAGATCGCCATCAAGCAGAAGCTGATAGACGAGTTGGAGAACAGCCAGCGGCGCCTGCACACCCTGAAGCAGCAGTACGAGCAGAAACTGATGATGCTGCAGAACAAGATCAGAGACACGCAGCTGGAGAGGGACAAGGTGCTGCACAACATGGGTAAGTCACAGGAAAACCTTTAATTGACTGATTGCTTTCACTATTTATTTGAAACCTAATGTTTTAACCTTGATTTCAGTCAGATCCTCATGCAATTAAGAAAAAGGTGACAGGCTGCATGTAACTGCTTCATCCTCCCAGGTTCAGTGGAGTCAGGAACAGAGGAGAAGGCCAAAAAGATCAAAGCTGAGTACGAGAGGAAGCTGAGCTCCATGAACAAAGAGCTGCACAAGCTCCAGTCGGCTCAGAAGGAGCACGCCCGCCTCCTGAAGAACCAATCACAGTACGAGAAGCAGCTGAAGAAGCTGCAGCAGGATGTGACCGAGATGAAGAAGACCAAAGTAAAGCTTCATTTTTTCAGATTGTCTCTCACACTTGTCTTGCTGCAGTACTGAATTGAACTCATGCTGTACTGTGTTTGTCCACCAGGTGTCACTGATGCGTCAGATGAAGGAGCAGCAGGAGAGGAACAGGGCCACAGAGTGCAGGAGGAACCGGGAGATCGCCACCCTGAAGAAAGACCAACGCAGAGCAGAGGTATTTATTTTTCTACATGCAGTATTTTTCCTTGTAGAAGTTTTTTTGTAGTTTAATCTGGATTGTATAGCTGAAGGTAAATCCACAAAAGTGAAACTGTGTTCCTTACAGCACCAGCTGAGGCAGATGGAGGCCCAGAAGAGACAACAGGAGCTGATCCTTCGGAGGAAAAACGAAGAGGTTAAAAACTATCACAACTCATATGGATGCAGTTTTCACAGCAGCACCTGTTTCCTTGATTGATGACTGTGCTGTGTCCTGTGTCAGGTGACAGCTCTCAGGCGTCAGGTGAGGCCCGTGTCTGGGAAGGCGAGCAGGAAGGTGACCTTACCTGAACCCGTCCAGGAGCCGTCACAGAGGACGACCCCGGGAAGACTGCAGTCCTCTGGTCCAACCACCTCCAACGGAGCCAGGTGCAGCACGGGAGCTGGTTCACAACAGGTGTTTGTACGCGGTTCATGTTGTGTCTCAGTAGTGCTGAATGAGGCAGGTCTTCTGTTTCAGGAGTTTACCGGTGCGGATGGGAAGTATCTACCTCAACAGGACGGCCAGGGCTAAGTGGCAGTCACTGGAGAGACGTGTCACTGACATCATCATGCAGAGGATGACCATCTCTAACATGGAGACGGACATGAACCGACTACTGAAGGTAACATGTCAAGATGGCTGTGAAAAACTAAGCAACCAGAGCTAAAAATTGAGGTCAATGCAGAAGTGAAAAAGGTGTAATACCACCGACGGCCACTAGACTCCAAAGTTAACCTGTAGTGAAAGGTAGAAAACATTTGTTGATAGATAAACAACAAATGTGTTTAAATGCGTACAGATTGACTTCTTTGTCCTTCTGCTCCTCCTTTCCTTCATCGCCGTTTCCATCACTTCACCAGCAACGTGAGGAGCTGACCAGGCGGCGTGAGCGAGTGTCCAGGAAGAGAGAAAAGATGGCGGTGGATGGTGCGGATGCCGACCGCTCCCTGGCTTCCCTGAATGAGGAGCTGGAGTCTCTGAGCGCCAACATCGACTACATCAACGACAGCATCGCCGACTGCCAGGCCAACATCATGCAGATGGAGGAGGCCAAGGTCAGAGCGTGTCACAATCAAACTGTTATTGCTTCGTCGTGATGAAGTTTATTTATAATGCTTCATAAATGGGGGTATAGTAAAAAGCAAAAGCAAGGATGTTTATCTTCAATTTTGCTGTAATGACCCTTTTTATAGTCGATACAAACACAATCATAACGACCTCATTAGGAGCTGAAGGCCTTTATTTGGCTGAAACCCTCAGGCGATACATTTAGGAAATAATTGCACAGTTCAGCACCACTGACAGTCCCAAAGCATTTTGGCGGTGCCACGTTGGCATCAGGCGCTTATTTGTCAGGACAACAGTGAGTCAATAAAGTAACAACCAGTGTCAGTGCAGCCCATTAACACAGCCACAGCACAAACAGCAGCACAGTGATGCAAACTGAGGTGAAGAGAAGTAACTTTACAAATGTGATATTTAAAGAACACACACTCACAGGTTTGTAGAATATTCATCCTGTTAGTGTTTCATGATGATTTACTGGATTACTACTTTTAAAAGAATAGAAAACTAATGGTCAAAATACATTTTGGATGATAGATTATGACATAAACTAATAATTTATGGGGTTGTTTGAAAATAAATAGCACAAACAACTAATATATCCATCAAAGAAATCCCCCCCATTATGGAGGATTTCATGAAGGCTTTCATTTTAAATGCAGAAAAATGCTCCGGATTGGTTGGTTTTCTAATTGGATAAAATGCTCTGACATCTTATAGGTTCAGCATCTATGAAGGTTCCATGTACTGTTCCTTTAAAGAGGGTAGTAAATGCCTGTTTGCTGATGTATCTCTGATAATTCTGGATTTATTTATCAATTGTCAGCCCATAGCACCAGGATCACTGGTGTCTACTGCTGTATAACCTGTGTTGTTGAACACCTGTGTGGGAAGTCCCTAATACTCCACAGTGCTCCAGGTTCACTCATCAATGGCTGTAACATAGAGACCAAAAATATTAGCTTTAAAAGGTCAAAATATGATTCTGCACATATGAAGTAATATCTAGGTAATAGTCACAGTGTAGCATTAAATATCTTAGATTAGCCAAACCTAACTGACATCATTTGGTGAGTTGGGTTAATGTTAAAGGATTTCCATTTTGTAATTTGACATATAATGTGATATTTTTGTACATTGTTACTTTCCTTTTGGATTAAATAGCATCTAAGTATCATGTCAGTAGCATCAAAAATATCATAGTCTACTCATTAGCTGGAATATGCTAGCAAGCTAGCATGGTTGGGCAACACTTCTGGTGTGTCCTACAGGAAAAGCTCCAAAGACGTTTTTCTGTTTGATGTGCAACTAGCAAGAAACTAGTTGTGTCCACTCTTTATGCTAAGCTAAGCTGTTGCTTCTTACTGTATTTAATAAACAAGTATGCACGAAAGCGAGAAACCGTATTTCTAGAAATATATTTTTAGAAAGCCATTTACTTGAATGTGTCATTGTTCTGTGCTACAGGAGGAAGGAGACACGGTGGACGTCACCGCTGTGATCAGCTCCTGTAACCTATCAGAGGCTCGCTTCCTCCTGGACCATTTCATGACCATGGCCATCAATAAGGTACCTGTCATGATGCCTTCACTTTGTCTGTGTTCACAGTCAACAGGTTATTTCAGGTCAACCCAACATAGATTTATTACAAACCAAGCTGTACTTACTTTTTATTCTCATAATATCTTTCAAAACAAGCTAAATATTGTTAGCTGCTACTTTCTGATTTGTTCGTGCAGCTACAACTTGCCTCCGTTTGTAACCATGGCTCCTTTATGAGCCTGAATTCAATGAGACTTTAAATGGGACAACTTGATTAAATTAAGTTTCTATTAGATTAGACAAGATTAGATTCGATGAAACCTAATTGGTGCAGTGTGGAAATACATTCAACCCACCAGCAACGAACAACTGAAGAAGTGGAAGTAATTACAACCTGATACTAAACTAAAAGATCTCGTTACGTTTGCCTGTTTTAAAAAAGCTCCTCTTGTGCTGTGTTCATTGTCAGGGTCTGCAGGCGGCTCAGAAGGACTCCCAGCTGAAGGTGATGGAGGGCAGGCTGAAGCAGACGGAGATAAACAGCGCCACCCAGAACCAGCTGCTGTTCCACATGCTGAAGGAGAAAGCTGAGATCAACCCGGAGCTTGACGCCCTGCTGGGCAGCGCCCTGCAAGGTAGGACACACCCACAAGAATCCACACAGGTCTGAGCATGTCATCACCGTTTCAATCATCCTTTCTTTAACCGTGGGGCTACATTTTATTTTACCTGTGAAGCTTTCATTACTGGTATAGTTTAATAAACTCCCAAAGCAGGTAAAATAAGATGTAGCCATTTACTCATCTTTGTGTTTGATTTTGATTTGATTTCTGTTTGTTTTCTCTGTTGTGTTGGTGTGAACTCAGAGTTAGGTTACCTGTCGCCAGGTGAGTAACACATGAGTAGCAATATGATCGTGTTTGAAACATGCACACTACAGGTTTACATCAAATGTAATCCCAGTCTATAGAAATAACAGATTGGAAAAGTAATGTAATAATGTATATGCAGTTTTTATGTATTTAGACATTACATATACTCTTCATTTTGTGTTTTTTGCCAATATTAAAGCATTTCTTGTCTCTTTTTTAAATTAATTGTTGCAATAAATTTTGGAAAATGAAAAATCGTGTAGTGTGCATCTCAGTCCTTCTAAAAACTAACCCAGTTGAAGTAACTCTGCCATGATGTGCATGATGTGTTACCCTCACCCGCTAGCCACTCCCAGTCTTCATGAGGATGGTGGTCACTAAAACTTAACGGCAGTAAAAAAAAAATAAAACAACAGCTGATCAAAGTTTTGTGTACACAGCAGTTTGTGTGTGTGTGTATTTTTTGTCATGCTTTCTCCATCCATCCTGAATATCACCCTCTGTCTAAATGTAGTCTTGTTGACCCCTAATGAGGTGCTGAAGCTGAAAACAATCTTTGTACAAAAACACATATAAACAAGCATATGCTTCACAAATTAATTAAGAAACTGTTTTTTTCTGTGTGTTTGTGTGTATTTGTGTTTGTTTATTTACACAGAGAATGGAGAGGACAGCAGTAGTGATGAGTCTACCCCCAGTCCAGCCACAGAGGGCAGGTAAATACACATATACAGTTTGGTTCAGATCTCCAATTAACAACACTATCATTAAGTTATTATTAAAAAATAAAAAGAGTCTGATTGACTTCCTGGTGATGTACTTAAGCAGGTGCAGCACAGCTATCTTCACACATGTATTTTGGGAGTTTAATTCTGACAAACAGCTTCTTGGTGGTCTAGTGGTTAGGATTCGGCACTCTCACCGCCGCGGCCTGGGTTCATTCCCGGTCAGGGAAGTAGGTTTTTCAGTCAGCTGGAGGGCAGGTTGCCTAGTAACTATAAGTTTTGGGGGTTCAATCCCTGGCTCTTCCTCCTATATAATTAAATTAAATTAAAAACTTGGCCTGTTGTGGAGTTTAATACAGAATAGCTTTATAGTTTGTGCAGGTAAGAAAATAAACCAAAAGGCTTTAATAAAGACAATAGATAAACAAATAGCATTTAATTAACTACAAAAATAAAGTATTTGCACGCTCTGCCTTCAGTGCAGATCATTTAGAATATTTTTATCTTACAGTTCACATCTCTGTCAGTTCAAGAGAGATGTGAGTGTTTTTAGACATGCTGGAACATCATCATGCTAGCATGTAGTGAGTGTAACTGATTGGTAATCCTGTGTTTCAGCACGCTGGCATCAGATTTAATGAAGTTATGTGGGGAATCCAGACCCAGGAGCAAGGTACTGTACACTGTATGGTAGTATGATATACACTGTGACTCAGTAGACCCATGTACTGTTATGTATAATAATTTACTTCCACGTATATATTTTTGTACTGTATGTTTTACATCATATAAAGTAAACAGAAGCTATTTTTATAATTTAGAGTAATTACTAACTGCTCCATTGATTTGTGAATTAAATGATGATTGCTCCAAATTGTTCTGGTCCCTCAGGCTCGAAGGCGAACCACCACCCAGATGGAGCTGCTTTATGCCAGCAGCGGAGACGCGTCCTGTGAATCCCCCACCCGAGACTTCTCTGCCCCTCTGCTGCCACTCGCAGAGCGCCTGGAAGGCCTGGCAGACACGCAGGGTCATGTGACCGGTCAAACCCCTGACCGCGAGCAAACTGTTTCCCCATCTGCACTGTCTGCCCGGCCAGCTGGCATGTAAGTGGTGACACTTACAACATTTCTCTGCAGTAGACAAAAAGATCAAGAGCTTTCATCTTTCATTCAGTAGCTCGGATATGTTCAAGAAATGTTCCAGCACACTGCTCCACTACTGGACCAGAATGACTCCTGACACTGTGAATGTCCGCAGATCTGGATCCAGGTCACCTACAGGGACTGAGAGGAAACAACCCGAGCGCTCCCCACTGACCCGCAGGAAGCTGCCAGAGAAAGGATCCACAGTGTCACACATCCCAGCACCTGCACACACACCTCCAGTCAGCACAGAAACCAAAACTAAAACCAGCGACTACAAATCACTGTAAGTTACATGACACCCATACCAGGGTTTTGAATATTGTGCAAAGATTCCTCAAAATCTGCCAAAAATCTACCGATATTTAATTCAATATCACTTCAAAATAAATTATTTTCATCGTCCATTTTGTTCCAAGTGTAATTTTA